>WBMY01000544.1:480861-622819 GCA_013397315.1 Donacobius atricapilla | reverse complement strand
GCGGGACCGGGCGGGCCCCGGGAACGCCGGGCGGGCCCGCAGGGAGCTTTCCCTCACCCCCTGCCCGTGGCTCCGGGCCGTGAAGCGGCGCGGTCGGTGCGGTGGAGCCCGTCGCCGTGGCCGGCCGTGGCCCGGCTCTCCGCACGGGTCTGGTGGGGAAGGGGAGCGCGGGCGGACGGGTCCCCGTGCCCTGTCACGCCGTCTGTCAGCCGCTGCTGCTGTCCCCCGGGAGGTTTGCAAGGGGCACGGGCGTCGTCCCTGGAGGTGTGTTATGTCCTGAAGGTAGGACTCCGGCTGGCAGGCGCGATACCTGCCCGTTCCGCGGGCGCGGTGTGTGGCTGGAGCGGAGCCTCGCCGGCCGGGAGGCTGCGGCTTCGCTCAACTTTCTTGCTGAAGTGTTAGAAATGTTTTATCGTCTTACCGGTTCTCGTTCCACGCTCACAGCTGTATCTACAATGGTCTGTGCCTCTGCTGCTGGCAGTAACGGTGCCGTTAGGGCATTGAGGTTGTACGCAGATTATTAAAAGTCATTTAAAGTAAATGAAGTTTACCAACTGGGGATTTATAAGGAAAATTAAGGGGAAATGCCTTGGCTATCAATATGCAGCTATATTTGCATTCACACTTCAACTGGTTATTTCGGGTATCTACCAAGTAATTTTTTGTAAATAGCCCTGTCGTTTTTGTAAAACTGTCAGTCACCATGTCAGGATTAATTTAATGTTGATAAGGTTATAAATAACTATATTAGCACTGTATTATTAATTGATTGGCTTGCTGAAAATATGGAAAGTGCTTGAAGTGTTAAACTTTCAAGGCTTTCTCAGTCTTGACTTGAATGTGATAACACAGGTCTTATTAAAAAAAGGAAAAGAATAGGAATTAGGATTTAACTTTAATAATGTGTCAACAATTGAATGCTTTCCTTCTGAGTTTGATGGATGCTGTGTCTGTTTTTGATATGTTATATCATCTGACATGCAGCATCATAGACTGCGGTTCTATGCTGTTGACGAACACTACAGAATGTAAGGGTGATGTAATTTCCATAGTTATAAAGGAATTGGCTTGATTGTAGTAGTATGAATTGTTTTGCATTGAAAAAAAAAGAATGGTCAAGATATATACTGATGTACCTGAAAAACAGCTGAACAAATAACTTTGTGAAAAGGGGATACTGGAGGTGGTGGAGAACACTTAACTATGTTCCTGCAATTAATCTGAAATTTTAAAATAGTCAAAAATCTTTGGTGCTCTCTGATGCTTCATGGCAAGGAAACATGAGAACAGGCTTCTTGATTGAGCAACTAAAAATTCTACTCCTATAAGGGTAGCAATATGTTAAATAATAGAAGTAGGGTTTTCTTCACAGTGATGAAGCAGGACTGGCACTGTAAAGAGAAGTTGATTAGAGGAGAAGAAAATACTTATTTAAAAATATATTTTCTTGATTGATTAATTGGCATGCTTATGGAAGAAATGTGTATTTTGGATTGACAGGAGTGAAGTTAATGCCTGGAATTGTATTTATGATTAAACTTATGATTATACAATAGAAACTTACTGAAGTGCAATGCATTTCACATTTCCACAATTTTTCCTCTCCTTTCTGGTTAATGGTTATCCTTTGTGCAGCTATGCATTGAAGTGTAACTTAGTTGAATCATTATCTTCTTACCTTGAAGGAATTTGTGTCCTTTTATGTTTTTTGAAGATGCTTATGCTTTCCTGTCCTGAAGTGTGGAGATAAATGAGCATACTGTAAGCATTAAGATTATGCTGTCTGAACAGATGAAAATTGGGCCACAGTCTAAAACTTTCTAACTACAAAAGAGGGGAATTTGAAGTAGAGAAAGAATTTGAAGTAGGAGGTAGAGTTTACTTTTAAAAGAAAATGTTGCTTGATTCTTTGATAGCAGAATTAAGCTGTTTTTCAAATGATTTATTACTTTGTTCGGCCTTGGTGTCTCATGCTGTTCTTTTGGTTACAGTGTTTTTCCTACAGGGTCAGCCACTAATGTGTTTCACAGCTGGCACCGAGCTCAGGCTGGTGCTGGGTGGCAGTGAGTGCTCAGCAGGGAGGTGGCTGAGTGACTGCGCTCCTGTGCATCTCCTGTCACTGGAGAGATGATCTTGCAGGCACACTCTGGAGCTTTTATAGTGATCAACCTCCACGAGGATTGATTATCCCTCAATATCTAGGGTGTGAAAGTCTAAGATATTGAAAACTTAGAATAATTTGGTTTTCAGCTATAGGCCTCTAAAATACTTTGTGTGAGGTAAGAAGGGGTGGGAACGAATAGCTCATTAGCTAAAATCTTAGAATATCTGAAATTGGCAGGAACTCCTAAGTTACCCCATGGTACTTGCCCACATGCGTGTATTTACTGTGTAGGAAACTTCAGTTGTTTGAGATTGCTTTAAGTTAGAGAAGGTTAGTTATTTGAGGTGGACGAAAATACACCTGGCAGTTAACAGAGTAATTACTCGATGTGCTTATGGATATCTGTTTTTACTTTCAAGTTTTTAAACATTTAAGAATTGGCATAACCAAGGAAGCTACAAGTGATAGTGTTATAAAGGAAGACTCCAGAAAATAAATTTAAAAGAGGTCTGAGCAGTCATGTCATGGAATGAACTTTGATTGAAACTTAATATGTAAATATTAGTTTATTACTACTCATTAAGCAACCTGTTTTGTTCGTTTTAAAATAAATGCCTTTAAGGCTTTGAGTGGTTTGGCCTACTTAGTAGAAGTGGGTCAATAATACACAGACCATCAAAATCACTAGCCAGTGACAAGCTCATACAGGGGAAAATGGTTCAGTTCTCATAGTTTAAAGGGAATCATGATTTATTAACAGTACATAATTAATGGGTAGTTAGTGAGTTTATAGCTGTGATCAGTATCAGCAGTGCGATAAATCACAATACCAGACAGAGAACAATAATGTACCACCACAAACTTCAGAGTGCTTGTAATCCCCCCCAAGTTCTAATCACTCCTCCCACCCAAGGTAATACAGGCTGTAAGCACACCCTCTTTTGCTTCTTTTATACTTCTGCTTGAGCCGATTCCTTCTTTGCTTTAAAACTCTGGGTAATCTTCTGGCTATTGTGAAAGTCTTCATCTTCAATGTGATGATTATTGAGAAGGCATTGCCTCAGACAGTTTTGGTTGAATTCTTCCTGCAGAGTGTCAATACTTGCATTCCCCTCTTAACAGTTGTTACCTGATTTGTTTTACTAAGAATGTATGTACAGCCTCTTCCTGCCCTGAAAAATGTTGAGCATTCTACCATGCAAGGTTACTTTTCCCTCCTCTAATCCCTAAAACATTGGTTGAAATTTGAATTTACTATTTGTGAACATGTGCTTGTATCATAGTAAGAGTCTGTAGCTTTTCACCTGTTTGTCTAGATAAGTAATTTTCATCCTCTGAGTGTTGTATGAACATTGAGAGTTTTTTGGTTTTAAATACCTATAACCAGAGACATTGAACTTCATTGTAGTGTTCTGTCACTTTTGAAGTGTTCCAATGAGGTGGTAATGTCAGACCTCTTCAGTGAGTGTTGAAGCTTAAGTTCAACCTTGTACTGACAGCCTGGATTTCATAATTCTAATTTCATATGTTATTAATTTTGTAAGACTACTCTGTGCAAAGTCTTTTTTAGAAGCCATATAAGCTGCTTAAACACAGGCCAGTCAGCCCTCGGGTTATTTACCTACAGCCATTAAAGCACAGGAGATCTCTATGGGCTTGATGGCTTTTTGGTTGTGAAAGACCTGATCACCAAAAGTTCAGTGTGTTTGACTGTTTGTGCACTGAATCGCTTGGGATTGTGTATCTGTGAACATTTTTCTCTTCACTCTCAAGTTGCTAATATTGCTGAGAGAGAAAATAGCTTTTAAGAAGTCAAAAATCGAGTTTAGTAAATTTAGGAGGTCTGATAATACATTAAGGATCAGATTCACTCAGCATGTTGCATTTTGTGTAGCAGCTTTGAGTAATGTTTTGTAGAAGAGGCATGTCTGATTGCCTGCGAAAAGTAGCTTGTTTGTTGGGGGGCAGCAGGGGGAGGAATGGGAGAGCACCAGACTTGCCCCTCCTATAGCTCCTTCCATGCAAAGTTATTTAATCATCAGCAGAAACCTTCTGGGCTAGAGGCCATGTAAATGAAACATGTAGCGAGTAATGAGTAATGTAACAAAAGTATAGCAGCTTTCTCACCCTCTGGAGGTCGTGCCTGAAGTGTCTTCTGCTTGCTGTGTTTCTGAACAGATCTTTCCCTGCTGAGATTCATCAGTGCCGAGCTAACAAGAGGTTATTTCCTTGAACACAATGAAGCAAAATACACAGAGCGGCGAGAGAGAGTGTACACGTGCATGCGGATACCAAAAGAACTGGAAAAGGTGAAGTATGCTTTAATGTGTGAGTCAATTCAGAGATGAAATCTGTTGAATTTAATTATTTGAAGAACTATTTATTTTTAAAACACTTTTGCCAGAGAAACAAGATGTAAACCTCTATAATGATTGTTTTTCAATGTTACTAACTCAAACACTTTTGTTTCAGGGTTTTCTTGCCTGTTTACCTGTTGCTGCTGGCAACTCTTGTTATTAGGAGAGCCAAACAAGTGCAGATGATGACAGATTAATTCAAATATAAAGATGTCACTGATCCTTGAAGGAATAATCAAGCAAAAGAAAACTTTTTACAGCAAAATGTAGTTTTACATTTAAAAAAAAATTGTTTCAAAGATTTTTTTTCAGTGTAAAGTTCTCTGAGGATGGGAAGGTTTCAGTCTTATAAAAATATGGTAAAAAATGAGTTTTTCTAAGGTTTTTGACTTAATTTTCATAGTTTTTTATTTTGCTTATTGCCACTGTTTACCACATCTCCCCTCTCTGTCCCAGTGTTAGGGCCATTCCTGAGGGATTCTTGCCACCTCCTTTATGTCAGCTTAGTTATCATTCTGGCCCTACAGTGAGCCAATTCTGTTCTGGCTTACCCATGTTGATTTGGGAGGCAGTGGCAGCAGCAGTGTGCTCAGGAATGATGAGTAAGGCAACATCAGTAATAAGGTTTGTCTAGGCTGCAGGGTAATGATAACATTAAAATTAATACTGTTAAAATCCCCAAAATCTCTAGGGATGAAGTTACACAGGGCTAAATCATTTTAATTTAGACTGGAGGAAGAAGCTTGTTTTGCTCTTCCTCCCACTTCAGTCTCCTGCTTTATGCATACTGTCTATTTTGCATGAGCGGTGGTGCTTGTTGGACCATTCCAGGAGTTAAATCCGCCCCTAATTCGGCAGTGAATGTTATACTTTCCTTGCTGTGTTTGCTCTGTGCTAGAATAGTGAGCTGATTTGCTCAGCCGGTATTCTGGAGAATCCAGAGTCTACACAAGGACAGGAAGGAGGGGAGCTTTACAACTAGAGATGAAAGAGCAGTGGAGGAGGGAGGAAGGGTGAGCAGGATTCCCTTGGTCAGTAATGCTCATGTTCCCCCTTCAGTACCATTAAATGCGTCCTTCAGCCATCATGAGGCCTGGCTTACCAAACCAAATTCCCAGTCAGTTACTGCAGAAAACCACAGCATGAATGAGATTGGGATGGACCCATGGCCTTGCTTAAAGCTGTGTAACCTACAACAGGTTGTTCAGGATTGGAGGCTTTTATCATCTCCAGTGATGGTGTCTTCACATCCTCAGTATTTACCCATTCCAGCTTGCTATAGAATATTCCACTTATGGTAGAGACTCAGTTGAACAATACAGCATTTTGACATCATCTCCATTTTAATTGTGTAGATTATTACATGCTGTCTCCAAGGCACAGAAATTATTCTGAAGGATCATCACCATAGCTTTTTAATCAAAAATTTCAGTGTGTAAGAACCTGTAATATTCAGCAGTCTTTTTATAAATAAGATTAATACTGTAAGTGGTGCAACTGATGGGTTTTGCATGGTAAATCAAACTTCAGTCTGTGCTTTGAATATGAAATGTTATGAAACTGAATAATAAAGAGATTTAAAAAATTATAGTTACTTTTTACAGTGAGATTATGAAATGATTTTTTAGTTTCTTTTTAGTTCTTCTTTTCTTTTTTGACTTGGTCTATGTTAGTATACATACTAAATATATCAAATTGAGCACCTGTCAATCACCTAGATAGTGTACAGATCATCACCTGTTGGAGAAACCACTTGCCAATGTGATACAAAAAATCTGCTTACTTGAAATAAAGTATGTGAGACACTAGTAAAGGAGGAGAATAGTTTTCTTGATGGCTTGTTTTGTTTACTACCTAATAGTATAATTACAGAATAAGAATGAAAACTATAATCAGGCTGAGTGAGAATAAATTGGAGTAAATTTATCAAAGCCTAATCTCGGGAGATATTACCGAATAGGCACTTACTTAACATCCATAGTTTTAGAGGAGTGTAATGTTTAAAGGGTAGTGCTTTTGTTCTTGTTTCATGAGTACCCCTTTTTTAATTTAGAGAAGCTAGATAATTTACCTTGTAAACAATACTTCCACTCAAGCATTTTGTGCAGTTTTAGTGGGAGCTTTTCATTGTAGTAGGCTACTTATACTAAATAAGGTGGTCTGGTGGTCTCTATTCATGCCATCTTAAGGGAACAGTTTTCAGTTGATCTCAGAATTAAACTTTGTGCTCCTTTGTTAAATTATAGTTATGATGATGGAAAAGCTCTGTAGGCTTTTCTGTTAGACCCTTAGTATCTGGAATGGAGCAGCAAAAATAATGTTTACAGAAAGGAGTAGAAGGTTCAGCACCAATTGTATTTCATCAGGTGCATGTAGTAAAAACATTGGGAAAATGTACATTAAGCAATAATTGCAAATATTAGTGCAAGCTTATAGAATGTGAAAAACAGTCATTGCACTAAGGTGGAGAACAAGTCTGTCTAAATCTAAAAGAAAGAGTAGTGTTGTTTTTGAGATTATAAAGATGTCCTCAACACAAACAAAACTACAGACTGTATTTCTGTTTTATTTGGGTTAAAGAGTTTAAAAATACTGTGTTCAGTTTCAGTCATCTTCAGTGCTTCAATATGCAACACCTAGTTCAAAAGTTATTTTAAAAGAAATAGCTTAATGGCATATTAAAGCAGTGCATAATTTATCCACAGTTCATGTAACCATTGCTCCTGATAACTTTGAATAATAACTCAAAATGCTGAAATTTTAGAAAATTGGACTAGAGGTGAATGAGTAAATATCAGGAAAGAGACCTTAACATCATGATGTTATTGAAGTATTCTACCACTGTAGAATTGATTGAAATAATACTATAAAGGAAAGTACAAACTCAGGGATGATGGCGGTGCTGTTGTGCCTGAGTCAGTTGTCTTATGTGGCTTGTGGGTGGCTGTTCAGGAGTGCAGTCTGAAGGATTGCTTTCGGAGTTCTGAGGATGTATGAGGTGAAGAGTGCTCGCTGGACATAGAACTGGCCATTGCACAAGCTAACAGAGAAGGTACTTTGAAAGGCAAAGGGATTGTGAGAGATGGAAGTAATTTACTTGTACTTCGGTTTACACGCCCACCCCAGTATCTTCCTTTCCCATCAGCACTACATACAACTTTCACATGTAAATGCATATCTGACATGGATATCTAGGTCTGCTTAGATGTTGCTAGTCTTAATTGTGCAGCCAGTTAAGATGGCTTCTGTGGGATTATCCTTGCAGGAAAAAATACTAGCGCATGCTCTGACAGAAGCATAAAAGCGTATTTCTAGACTTTGGAGTTGTAGAGTTTATATCTAGTATGATTATCATAGAGTTGCTTGGCTTGTAGCCACAATGAATGGCTTTAATGTTTGTGTAAATTAAGGACAAAACATTTAAACTGACGGCAAGTGGAATTTTACCTCTTTATATTTTTAATTCTTTGCATGAAAAAGGTGGTTATTCTTTGAAGGAGATCTACCACAGTTGTAATTAGCTGTGCAATAGAAAATTTACAAGCTAATAGAAAACTTTTTGAGGGGACGAAATAATGTTGAAAAAGGAGGTAGGCAGAAAATGGCTGTGCACATTTACACACAGCTCTATTTTTTTTTCCCCTAAGGTTAAAACATGAACTTTGTTAACCTTACAGGAAAGTCACCACTGGAAAATGAGCTACAGTTATATTCAACTGCAGTTTATATATTAAATAAAGACTAAGTTCAGTGAGCTGTGAAAGTCTACAAAAGCCTTCACTGCTTAGACCTTGTGATGCAGAATTTTTGCTGAATAATCTTCAAGTGCACGGCATGATAATTTTTTTTTACAGTTCAGCTGATTGAACAAGTGAGAATATTGTGCTTATTTGGTTAATTCATCTTGTGTAAATGTATTTTTCATAGCATAATTCTTTACAAACTGTGTAAATTTTATAAACTACTAACATACTTCTGTTTTATTTTTGTAATTTAGTTGATGTTTTTTGGAATCTTTTTGTGCCTGGACGCTTTTCTGTATGTGTTCACCCTGCTTCCTTTGAGAGTTTTTCTGGCAATGTTCCGGTTCATCACTTTGCCTTGCTATGGCTTACGGTAAGTTGATTCAAGAGAAAGGTGTTGGTACCCTTAAACAATATGTCACCATTTATGTGTGTGCTTCATTTTATGGCCTTTCAGTGCCATTTGAACTACTAATGACTTCTTTCACTGTAAAATAGAGGTCTCAGTCTAAACTAGCCAAAGTAAAGGTGTGTGTGGGACTTTTAAGCTTTACCAGCAGTCACTGACTGTCATCGTTGCTTCCTTCAGACCCAACAGTTTGATAACAGCACCACTTAGGCATATTCAGGTTAGTAAAGGAGAGAGATGTTACCTTACCTTATGGTTTTGTTCTTTTGTCTAACATCTATTTGAACTTTTTTTAAAAAATTTCTTAGACTTGGCTCATGTCTTTTGATAGGCTCTGATATTGAAACAGAAGTTGTTTGTTTTTTGACAGTAAAAGCTTTCCTTGTTTTAATGGAAAACTTTGCTGTAAAGATCCCTGAATAAAATGTGTTCTTTCCTCTGAAGAATCCTAGGGAGTGAAACATGGAGAGAAAAATCAATCAGAATATTAAGAAATTTTAGATCTTAATGCCTTGATTTTCTTCTGTTCATAGCAATACTAAGAAGTTGCTAATACATAAATTTTTTAGTTTGCCCTTCTGGCATAGGCATCAAAAATGGGATAGAATTAATTTCCTTCATAAAATCTGCTACTTCATGGTAAAGTTGGTGGTATAAGCCTTAAGTGTAGCCTAAAATAAACGGAGCTCTTGTATTGATGTTATCTTTTTTGCTTGAATAAATAAAGACTTCAGGATCTTTATTCTGAATTTTCCAAGACTTGAAGTTGATTTATAGTTACTGATTTTTAAATTTTTTTAAATCAAGTTGCTTGTATTTGCATTTTCAGTATTGTCTTTTATAAATGAAGGTCTTTTAGATGCATTGTTTAGAAATGTATGTTCTGATTACAGCAAATGCTAGTCTAGTTGCAAAAAAGTAATATTTTAAAATATAGTCTGAAGCTGGTATGTTTGTATTTGGTAGTGTTAAACATAGGCACTAGATGGCAGTCTAATGTTTTATTGTGCTGCAAATTTTGAACTGAACCTCATACTTATTATGTCAAGGGAGTTTTCTTAGCTGTGTAAAAATGACAGTTACTTGGTTTTAGCCTGATGACAAGACTAATTATGTGCCTGTTTGTAGATATTTATATGTATGGTACTACTAAATTCAGGTAAATGTAATAGAGTTCAACATATCGTTTGAATCTTACTTTTTTCGGTTTAAAATTCTTCTTCCTTATTTATGAACTCAGCTTTGCTTTTGGTAAAGAAATTTTTCTGCTCTTCTGAAATTACATTGAAAGATTTCAAAGACCAGTTGCTGGTTTAGGTTGCTGTTCAATATGCAGACAAAAGTGACATTTGAAGCGCCATATGCACTCACATGTGTGTGGTGCGTGTATGGCTGCATACATGCACCTGCAATGCTAATATTTAGTCTGCTTGCTTGACAGTATTTTGTGTGTAAGGCACACAAATAGAAGGCAGTTTAATTTATTGAACACTTGACTGTGTTAAAGTGTTATCAAGTAAGATGCTGTGAAGCTGAGATTATCTTGAGTGAAGAAGTCTTTGCTTTTTAAAAAACTCCTGAAGCAATTTCTTTCATCACAATTTCCTCCAATGTGTTTGGAATTTAGTTCACTAGACTCTCTATTTGTTCAGTACCTGAGGCTTTGTCTAATTCATTTGTGTTCTAAAGTTGGTGACTTTTTACTGAAAGTTTTAGGACTCACGTCTATAATATGTAATGGAACTTTTTCAGATGTAATGATTCTTATTTCCAAGTATTCAGAGCCTGCACTTTAAATTTTGGGGGGTTTTCTTGTTTTTTGTAGTTACGCTGACTTTATTTGTTACGGCAAAAAATACTTGTGATTTTCTTCCAGCTCAGGAAATACATTTTTATGGATTTGTAACAAAATAGAGTTGAATAGGTAAAGCACATTTGTAATTACAAAAGGTACTTACAAAGCAGGTGGCTGTTTATCTTTTAGCTTGCTCTTCCTTGCAAATATCAAATAAACGTTGACTAGTTGTTACTTGAACCTGCCACATCATATTCCATTCTGTGTAGTAAATAAAAGTGCTCCTCCCTTCATCTTGACTTTTTCTAAACATCTCCGTGAAGTAATTGAGCAGTGAGTGTTCTGTTTCCCTTGCAGTTTACTCTTCAGTTTATTTCCTCATAAGTCTATCTTTTCTTTTCAGTGTAGAGAAAGATTATATTACCCATTATTTTTTAAAAACAATAAAACCGTATTCTATATAAATGGGCTAATTCCTGTCTATGGTATATTATGCAAAGTGCTTAAATATAGAGGAGGAGGTTTACAGCCTCTTCCACATGTTGTAATATTTCATTTTACGGTGTTCAGAAGGGAAAAAAAGAGTAATATGTTTTAAAGAAAATAGTTTCCTTTTTCTGCCTAGACAGTGTATGCACTTCAATTTGACGTCTGTCATTCTTCCTCATCACTTGATCTTTCCTTTTGAACAAATTTAGTTCTGCGTTTTTGTCAGAACTATATTGGTGCTGACAAAGCAATTTTTTTAAAAACTTCAAGAACTTCAGTCAGAAGAGTCCAAATTTCTATCATTGAGTGAACTAAACTGCTTTGTTTAATTAGTGAGATCAAACTGGCAAAGGCTGAATCATCACATGATGGTAGTTTTGGCAGGTGCAACTTCATGATGTCTTATGCTCTATAAACAGCAGGGTGCTTTTAAAAAAATTAACACGCACGATTCACAAAATTAGACTGCATCTTCTGAAATTACAGAAATTCAGCTCTACTGTATATTCTTCTAAGGCAAGAAAAGAACTTCTCTAAATTATTCTCTTTGAATCTTGTAGACTGTTCTCACTTTATTAAAATATTCTTTGACAGCATAAAAAGTTTGTTGTTCCAGCAAAGTATATGCCAAGGTAGACAGAGAAGTGGACCTGCTGGAGTTCTGTTTGAATTAGAGTCCTTGGTGACAGGTTCCTAAAACTAACTCTGCCAGAGTTTGAAAGGTACAGTTTCATTTTACAATTCAGACAATTTTTTTATCTATACCTCAGATGCAGAGATTCTGGGTAGATAAATATTGCTGCCTGTTTTGAAGCTCCTTCATAGAGCTAACTTATTATTTTTCTTGAAAATGTGTTGCAATGTGGGAATGTGGAAAAGCTCTTCTGCATTATTTGTAAAACACTGTGATATGAAAGCTAAAATTGCATTAGCAATTAGTTAGTGAAACTCTGATGAGACTCCCAATTTAATTAAGTTTAAATGCATTTTACATCAGGAACTGATGATATGGTCATCATCTCCACAAAGCAAGAAAGGATTTATAAGGGAAAGTGCATTTTTTTTCTCCAAATTCTAGTTTTCTCAAGAAAATACAGTAGAAGATTATCAATTTTCTTACATGTAAAGATATATTGACAAAACCTTCACAAGAGACCTCCCGCACATACCTCATCTGCAGGGGTTCCCCACCCCCCACTGCCAGAAGTGGGTCCAGGACCCTTTGGGCACTTCCCAAGCACCTGCATGATGGAGGCCCAACAAGATCCTGTTTTGTGTGAGCAGCACCCACCTCCCCCTCACATGCCCCAGCACCTCCAGTGCCTCACACTGGAGCTGAATCCGCGGGGAAATAGAGCATGGTGCTAATGACACCCAGGTCGTGCGTCCAATCCCGGCGCAGCCATCTACTTAAGAGTTGGACTTAATGATCTTTGTGGGTTCCTTCCAACTCAGAATATTCTGTGAATCTGTAAATTTTTCCATCTGGAAGTAGATCTAGATCGATTATAAATATATACTCTGTATTTTTCTCTTACTCTGCTCTCTGAAATAAGTGAATTTAGGTCCTGTCAGCAATAACATAGTAACTTCAGCTATATTGTATGTACCTCTTAAAATTCCCATTGACATCCTGTGAATTCACAGATTCATGTTTTTCAGTAGGAAATAAATAGAACAGCATTATTCCAAGAAAGAAACATATCTGGAAGAATAAAACAAACAAACAAACACACTGGCATTCTTCTTATGGACATTATGTATTTGTTCATATTATCAAGCTGTTAAATAATTTTGAACCTCTGTTGCACACTTATACACAGTACTTTTTTTTTTTTTTTTTGCTGAGGAATTTAGCTGTGAAATCCATAAAATTCCTGTTGTCACCTGAAGATCTTTGAGGAAGTTGTGCATCTGCCCACCAAAATATGTCATTTTTTACCAACCAAGAAAAGGAAGATGCATTCATTATTTTCTGTAGTATACTCAGATCAACAACTCCTTTCTCCTTTCCATAACAGTGCATAGTGTAGCAACGTTACAACCTTCTCTTTCTTTCTTTCTTGTAAATCAGACCGAAGGGAAGAGCACTTTCACTTTTATAGGATGGAATGTGGTGTCACAGGGATTCCTCCTTGGTGAGTAAATCCTGATTTTCTTTTTCCTTCTGTGCTGTCAGGCAAATTCACACATCTACATGTAATCAGGAAAAAGGCTGGTTACAAATGAGTAGTATAGCTATTACATACACCATACCCCAAAGGAGAAACCAACACTTAGTTTTAATAACAAACACATGAAATGGATTCGGTGATATTTGTGGTAGGTATATTTTCTTATGTAACTTTGCATCATTGTGGAAATAAGTTGTTATCTTAGATTTAAAGCATTTTTCACATAGAGTGTCTGTGGACCAATTTGGCCCAGTTTAAAAAAGGATATCTTGGAAAAACTATAGCCCCTGCTGTACTTCAGTTTATAGTGCCTTAAGCTTTTTGAGGTTTCTTCTAAGTACTGCTTCAGTCAGGTTCATAGCTGTATTTTTGTGTGTACTTAAAGCAGTTTTTTTTGTAATGCTTAACGTCAGTCTTTGGGAGTTCCGGAATTTCATTGCTTAAGTATCTTATTATTAGACCTACAGATAATTCTGTGCGTAATAAAATACACCACTTTAGCATATGTTTGTTTACTGTCTTCAGTTCTATTTGATTCTGTTGTTTAAAAAATAAAAGCCTAATGAAAGCTTTTTCTAGTTGTCACTTATTTGAAACCTCGTTTTTTTTTTTATTTTATTTTTTTTTTATTTTTATTTTTTTGAGACAGCTCTCATCGGGGCCTAACAGCAAGGTTGGTTTTGTTTCATTCTTAGCATGGTCTCGTGCTGTATTGTGTGCATGTAGAGGTTTTTTATTGTTTGAGAAATGCAATACCACCTAAACTTGGCAAGCTCAGCTCTCACTTTCTTAGAATTCTTTATTTGGGACATATTTTTCTTACCAGTCTGTATAATCACAGTTTTACATCAGTGAAGTCCTGCATACTGTAAGGTGTACCTCTTCTTAAAATCAAAACCTGGAAATTAGATTTGCTCAAAATAGCTTCTTTTCCTGAAGCCAAACTTGAGCATAATTGTAGGAAAATATTTGCAATAGATCACATAGTCCATTTTAAAAAATTTCAGTGTGAAGCTATGTGGGCAAGTATACCCTTCAGACAACCTTGCTTGGATTTATTTTCCCTAACATATTTACTTCTGCTAACAGCAAAATATCCCCTTCTGTGTTAATGTAATAATTTCTGTTAGTGCTTCATGTAAAATTAGAAGTTTACAACTCTGTAATTCATTAATGAAGGATATATTGAAGAACTGAAAATTTGGTAAAGAGTACATGTAAAACAAAACCCCATTGTTCAGTTTCCATGCAAGTATCTTTGATGTAAAATGGAGAAAGAAAAGATACCGAAGCAAAACTTGACCTAGACTGATGGGTTTCTGCATGAGGCCAGAGTGTTACTGGCCCATGAAGGTGCGACAGCTCCTGAGGGCTGCCTGCAGCCTCTCAGAAATGGCTTATAAAAATAGTGAGACAGCATGATCAGAGGTGTTTGAAAAGCAAAATGTTTTAATTAAGACAAAAATAACAAAAGAGTAAAAGCTGTGCAAGCTGCAGGAAGGTTCCTTACACCTGCAGTCACGTCCAGAAAATTCACCGAGAGGCTCTGTGCTCTCCTTTAAGTATGTAATAATCAAGGAGGGGTTTTTGACATGCTGCCCAATAGAAATAGCTGCAGGTCTTGAGTTACATTTCAAGGATCCAACAAGTGCCTTTGTCCTGTCATTGGGCCAGTTGTGGTGAGAAGAGCCTTGGAGTTTCTGGTTCTTTTTCCTTAAAAGATCAGGAGTGAAACTTACTCTCTTTCCTAATATGGAAACACCTATTAAGGTGGGCGTGCACTGCAACACTAGACCACCATATCAATAACTGAAATATAGTATTAGAAACCTCAGAATTGCCTAACGGTTTGAAAATGTTAGCACTGAATAAATAATACAGTCAGAAGTGGTTTGCTGTAAAATACATGCTTGAACTTGTAACATGCTAAAAAACTTCTTCAGTGCATTATTAGCTGAACAGTAAACCCAGTTAAAAAGGATTTTTTAAGTGTCAACGTTTATAGAAACATTACTGTTACAAAAGCTTTAAAATATATGTGTGTATGTTATTAAGATGAAAATATCTATCTAAAACGTTTTTGCAGTGACAGTGTATTCATATCTTTAAATTAGTATATATCATATTACTGATGTCATCATCAGTATTGGAAATTTTGTATGTGTTGACTTCATAGATGGAGTAATTGTTTAGAATAATCTGAATTATCTGGATGAGACTAAATAGCCTAAACTAAAGGAACCAATTACAATGCAGTGAATTGTATCAATAAACAAGAAAAAATCTAGAAAGCCTGTTGATTTTTTTAAAAACTAACAAAACAAGCAGAATCCTACAACTCTAATAGGTGGCTGGAAAACCATGTGTAATCAGACTAGGGAAGAATTGAGGAGCATCAGGAGGCCTGGAAGACAAAAATGAAAAAATCATATGACATCTTGTGACAGTTTGTGCAGTTAAGTTTAAAGTAACATGTTCAGAGTGCATATGGGTTGGATGCCAAAGTGACCAAGTACTCAGACAAGTGTACTTGTCTGCAGATTACACAATGTAGTGAAAGCATTGTTCATTTTATAGTGTCAGTTACTGAAAAGTATACCAGAGTCAGCTGTAGTGAGACTTTTTTTTTTAGACTTTTTATACAGCAAGAACAAATTTCTCTTTGTCCAGGTTGCATTTCATGTTCCAAATGGTTTAACGACTTTAAATTCAATCAGCAAGGCTTCTTAAAATACCTAACACACCATCTTGTTTTTCTTGGTAATCACTTGCTTAAGCAATCTTGTACATTAACTACTTGTGATTTTGAACATATTAAAGACAAATATTGGTAAACTATGATTTATTTTTAATAATGCTCTGTTTGATGCTGAGTAACTTCAGTTGTACATCTCTTGGAACAAAACCGAGTTTGGTGGGGTAGATACCAATACTTAGCCTTGAGCTGGTTTGCTTCTTTAATAAATTAAAGAGAAAGTACTGTGAAATCCATCATGCTGTTCAGTAGCAAACTTTAAGGATCAGTAGTGTGACTATCTGTGTAGTCATAGCCCGTATGGATGATGGAACCTAATACTTTTCAACCAGTAGATGGAGACAGAGCTCTTACTACTGTATAATATGTGGCATTTTGAGTATGATGTTAAGTAGAAGTACCCTGAAAATTAGAGACAGGTAACTGGTTCCTTAAGCTTTCAGTTATTTAAAGAGTTTGCTTATGATAAGCACTAGGTTTTCATACTAGATTTTTCTTCATTTGGTAGGTGTTTTATGTAGTTTGAGGTATATGTTTGACTTAATTTTGTAACAGAAGAGATTTTTTATGAGTGTCACACGTCATCTTGAAAAAACAGTTTTGTTGTTTTTCCTAACATTTATCCAAGTTTGTGGATAGTGAGGATATTTAATAACATTCTAACTTGATAGTATTTTAATTTAATTTTGTGGAATAACAAAGCAATCCTTCCTAACTATTTATAAGGCAATTTGCTTGCTTTTGGCTTTCCAAAGGGAGAGGACATACACAGATCCAATGTGTTTCTAAACAGAGAAATTTGGATTTACACTTTCTGAATTTGTCTCATGGTGGACAAACCATAAATTGGAAAGTTTGAAACACGAGTATTAAACCTGGATTTTTATTGTGTTGTAAAAAGTAGTTTTTTTTCTTTAACAGACTGATTTGCTCAGTTCCCGGTTGATGTCACTGAATTGTGGAAATTTTGCCATAGTTTAACTTTCAACTGCTTTAAATATTGCAGGATAAGCATTGAGCGTGGCATGCTTCTGCTTTTTTAACAATTGACTGGGCTGAAACAGAAACGTGCTGTGATAGAATAGGGAGGTATAGTAGTATGGCTTGTACATCACTTTATATTCAATAATGAGCATGTATATCCCCTTAAGTATGGATTTCTGTTTTTATGGTATTTTGAGAAGTAAGACTTCGTTTCAGTGGAGATTTTCTGTCAATTAGTAGATTGATTGTAATGATAAATATAGCCAAAGGCTGAGAAGTTTGAACATCTTGTTAAGTACATGCTGTAGAATGGTGAAGTCTATGTGTGGCTTTTTTCTGTATTGTTGTAATTTGCTGGTTAACATTACAGTGCAAGAGAGTTTCTCTGTAGAGGAATGCTTGGATTTTCACTGAATTCATGCAGATTGAAGGATGATCTCATGTATTCAGTGTTAGTAAAGCAATATAAGATTTTACATCGTGGATAATAGAATAGATAAGTCTTACTCTTTGGTATTAAGGTACTTGTCTGTTTGAAGAAGTTTTAAAATTTGATTCCTTGATAGTCTAGGCTATACAGCTAATGTGGGAACTTGAGATTTAGCATAATGAAACCACTTGTAAAATTCTGTATAGAGCATCTTAAAGAGCATGACTTAAAGCAGAAAATATTTGAAGTAGTAATGGAATGATCATTGAATGGGTTGGGTTGGAAAGGACCTTTAAGATCATCAGTTCCAGTCCCCCTGCCATGGGCAGGGACACCTTCCACTAAACAAGGTTGCTCAAATAATGGCAGAAAATAATTAGGTGAAAAGATAGAAATCATGTATCATAATAAGGTGCATTTGAAGGACAGTCCAGATGTCCTGAATCCTTTTATTTACTGGTTTGAAGTGTGAAAATTGTGAGGTAAATTATATTCAGCTAAATTTTGAAACCATGTAACATTATTTCTGGAATCTGGTAGGATACCAGAGGAACTGCGTCTTGGACAAAGGCTCTCATGATACTGTCTTTAAAGAGCACAGTTCATTAAAGCCAGGCAAATGTTAATTGTTGAATCAGTTGTGCAGCATCACTGTGTGCCTGGGATAGCTTTGACGGAAAAGACTAACTGCTTTCTACAGAAAAATTCTACTGCCCACTGTTTGGTTACCTTGCTACCAGAATGAAGCTGTATTGTTGTAGTGCTCTTTAATTATTGTTCTCATTTTGTCACTCACAAGAAAAAAGACCCATATGTAATTTTCATGTGAAATCTTCCTTGCTGTCATACTTCATGCACAGCTGTAAAAACGTGAAGTGTTTGGAAGTGAGCTAAGCTGTTTCAGCTTCTCATATCTCCATTCAATGGTTTCTAAAACTGTACAATATCTGAGTTATCACATCACCTCAATAATGTCTAATTCTTAAAACGTAGGTCCCTACTTTCAAGTGAAATTACCAGCACTATGCTAATGTTTTTCTTGTTTGTTTTTTTGGCCTTTTTGTAGTTGTCATAGCTTGGCCAATGTGAGCTTTTCAATTTTGTTTCTTTGAGATTCTGTGGTACTCATGATATGCCATGACTACAGCAGTATGAGTTGGTATGTGATACTAATTGCAAGGTCTGATTAGTTAGTGCTTAAGATGTCCTGAAAGTACCTTTCAGTGTTAGCATTGAGTAGTTACTGGGGACAATAAGTAAAAACACATATTGAGAAAAATGAATGCAGAATGCTGGGATGCTATGACAAGCATGAAATCGCGTCAGGCTGTGTCTGTTTATATGTATTAAACAACTTAATGCAAAGGATAGGAATGATTTGTGACAAATACAGATTAAACCTGTGTGCCTGATTGTTTACTAAAACTCAGCTCTCACTGAACACTGACAATATCATTTTGTTACTGCGGGCTTTGCAGTCAGTTCTGTGTATTCACCAAAAGGTGACAAATCATTAGACTTAATCTGTTTACTTGGTTTTCTTGTCTTTGTAGGAAGTAATTGTCCCTTTTCTATATTATATTCAGAACCACACCTGAAAATCCTTTTTTAAATGTTACTAACCAGAGTGGAAGATGATTCTGCTGCAAAAAAAATGCTTCTATGGATTATGGAGTAGACATGTTTAATCTCTCTCAATTATGAGAGTTGTAGTGGTAAACTGCAGATTACTTATTTAGTCAATATTAAAGGGTCTTTCCTAGTGTACAATGAAAGAACACTCGAATCTATTTTAAATGCCAGGATCTTCTTCTTACTTTCTAGAAAGCATTTTTCTGTAGTCAATCTTTGCAGTAATTCATTTTACTGAGTAGAGCGTTGAGATGCTGGCATCTCTTCTGTCATCAAACTGAGGAAATTGCAACTGTGAGGATATTTTTATTACTGAGATGTTGTGGTTTAGTCCCAGCTGGCGACTAAGTACCATGCAACCATTCACTTACTCCTTCCATATTACACCTGTGGGGAAGGGAATTGAACAGTTAAGGTAAAGCTCACTGGATTGAGATAAGAACAATTTAATGAGTGAAACAAAATATGCTAGTAATAATACTAAATATAATAATAATAGTAATGGAAAGGAGAAGGAGAGAGTCTAACAGAACCCTAAGAGAAACATTCTAAGAGAAACAAATGATAAGTCATTCACCAGCCACTGCCTGGTACCCAGCCTGTCCCTGAACAGGGTTAGACCGCATTTGGGGTAACTCCCCCAGTTTATATACTGGGTGTGATGCTCTGTGGTGAGGAATATCCCTTTGGCCAGTTTGGGACATCCTGTCCTGGCTACATTTTGTGCCAGCCTTCTGTGTAGCTCCTCACCAGTAGAGCAAGAGACACTGAAAAATCCTTGACTCAGGGTAAGCACTTCTTAGCAACGATCAAAACATTCAGTGTGTTATCAGCATTCTTACACTAAATCCAATAAAACCAGCTACTAAAAATAAAAGGCACTCTGTCCCAGCCCAAACCAGGACACTTGTTCTGAAGTTGTCACAGCGTTAATGTTGGTTCTGCTTCTCATGTGGATGAGAAGCACAAGAAGTTATGTAGAACTTTGAATAGAATATTATTAGATCGTATTTTTAATAAAAATGTCAGAAAAAAATATTGTTTATTGCAGTTTTTTCCTAGACAGACAGACTGCTGAGAAAGTAAGTCCAAGTCACATTGAGAGGTAGGACAAGAGGACTTCACATTGTGCAAGAGAGGTTTAGATTGGATATTAGGAAAAATTTCTTCACCAAAATTATTGTAAAGCGATGGAACAGGCTGCTGCTCAGGGGAATGGTGGAATCACCATTCCTAGAGGTACTTAAAGATGCATAGACTGTGTTTTTACGATGAACTTAGCAGTGATAAGTTAACAGGTAGACTTGATTATCTGAAAGATCTTTTCCAACCTAAATGATTCTAAAATTCTCTAAAAACATTATTTGAATGGGATCTGTTCTACAAAAGTTTAATTCCTTTAAAGCACAGCAATCAAGAGTAGTTGATCTGACTCTTTAGGGCAGCTTTTGAATTGAATCTCAGTGATAATCAAGTTTGTTCTGTACACAGCACATTCTCAAAACCTTTTAATCTTACCAGTGTATAGGAGGCTGTGTGCAAGTTCGTATGCAACTTCCTACAGAGTTAGTTTCCTGAGAAGGTTTTCAGAGTTGAGACCACCTTTAGAAGAGCAGTTGTGCTCCTGGTTTTATGCAGTCTCTTCTCAGAATTTGTAGTCCCCAGTGATGGTTACTGTATGCATTTACATTGGCCTCTCCTGAGCTGGTTTTACTTGAATGTAGTTGTACAGATGAAAATCAACGCAAGCAGAAGACTTGTACAGAACATCTGCAACTTGTGACTGGTGGTTGAGCATCTTTGATGTTACTTGTGAGCCAGAAAACCTTTGATGTGGTGTTTTCAGTCTGTATTGATTTGTGGACATCAAAGCATTTTCCTGTGAGAATCTTTCTAGACTGCTTCAGAAGCTTCATAGACAGATTCTACCTACTAGTGCATTTCAATAAGAGAGCATCCTATCATTAAAGCTGGTACCTTAAAGACCATGAATGAGATTTTCAAGTGGGTGTCTCTTTTGTTCATCAGGTTTTCTCTACCAGGTACTACTTCTCTAATGATAAGGTAGTTGTTGGCTGGAAGAATGAAGACGCTGATTTTCTGAGTAATAAATTTTGATTCTTTTTTTCACCTGCTAAGGCCTGGCATTACTGTTGTGGCATAATAGTACCTTTACCACTGTATCCCAATCTGTATTTCAGAGTTTGAGTATTAGCTGAGAAACTTGTACAGAAATGACTGAATACACTTCCAGAATGGAATTGGATTGAAGCAAAAGGAATATGCTGCTACTCAGCATATGATCAGTAATAGTAACAGGCTTGTTTTAAATTTTGTAAATTTTTGAGTATATACTATTATATTTTAGTATCTATAATCATTTAAGTCAGATGTAATTAAATAAGCCAGTAAATTTTCAAAGTGTGATTTTACAGGCTGAGGAGGGTGCATTTTTTGTGTGTCATGCAAAGACAGTCATAGGCTTCTTAAGCAGTGGGCAAAAGGTGCATGTTCAGTTTTCTTTAATTGTTTCATTTGGTGTTTGCAGTTAAAACTCAGTTTGGGTACTGAGGAAAGGAAGAAAATTCACGGAGGCATTTTGTCAAGGACTTAGGCTGAAATAAGATACGGTATGAATATTGTTTGTTAGTGGAGGACTTCTGAAAGCAAGAAAATGTCTCTTAGGGAGAGAAAGCCCCTGTAAACAGTTCTGGTATACTGGGCCAGGTCAAATTCTTTTATTCAGAATGTAATTGATTTTAATACAGTTTATGCAGTAAAAAATATATAATAAAAGGAGCAGTTGCTCTCTGTTCAAAGGGCAGTACTGTAAATGTGAGAGTTCTGAAAATGTTCTCACTCATACTCCCAAGCAAGAGCACAACCTGTTTGCCCATTGTGAAATGTCACTGTGTGGTTCCAGGAGTGATACAAGGCCTGAATATTGTTTTCAGGGCATCTTTCTTTTGAATGGAAGGCAACAAAGAAACCCAAAGTATGACATTCCAGCTGTGATTTTAATAGAAAGAGTGAGGTAGCAGGGATTTTGGACTTCTCTGCAGGGTCTCTAGAACTGCTCCAGAGGTCATGAGTAACTGTTTGGATGTTTTTATATAAATGGCATACATTTTTACAAGATAACTCTTACTTTTTTTTCTAATTGTGTTATCCGTTCATGGGAACATTGCCTAATCACTGGATGACCTACTGATGTAAGAATGCAGAAACTGAAAATTCATGAATTGAATTATGCTAATTGCTTGCAACTTCCTTGAAAGATTAACTTGTGTAAAAGCATCTCAGTGTATTTAAAAAATAAATTTATTTAATAGAAAGTATTTCCTTTTTTTATATTTAATTCTCAACCTTTTTATGTAATTCAAAGGCTTTTTAACTGCTTTGCATCCTATTAATACCAAACTAAATAAATAGACAAGTGAATATGGTCTTGCAATTTCATTATGCTTATGTATACTGTTGTGGCAATTGAGATTAAGCTATTTTCTTCCTGTAGTTTTACTAGGAAGAAACTGTGTAATAATTCCTTTAGTCACCTGGCTTATTCATGGAAAACTGCATTTGGTTCACAATCAACCTCCAGCTCTGATGTCAAATTGTTTGCATTTACTGCTGCAGAGCTTAGAGCTAAATGAAGATACAGAATTTACAACCTGTTCCTCAGCATCTGGTTCATTATACTGAAATTGAAGATGACTGCTTCATTTCTTTTTGATCATAGTGCATACAGTTTCTGTGCCTGAGGAAGTCAATATCTTAGAATTGTGTGGAAGAGGGAAGCTAAATTAGAAACCAAAGGGTATGCATGCAGAAGGTTATTAAAAAGTGGGAGCTCTCAACAAATACAGTGTTGTGGCAAGTAAGAGACTGTGATCCTGTTCATGAGTGTGATCTATAAATGTGTATCATAAGTCATGGTGTTGGAGTGAAGGGCAGGGGAAGGGGCATAATAAACTACATTAAAATATATCCATGATGAGCAGCTTCTGTAAATTCATATTGACTTAGTACCATCTGTATTTTATGGATATATGACATTTAGTGGAACTTTTTGCCCTTTGTATTTCAGTGACAGACGTTTGCTACAACCTGCTCAGGTATGTGACATGCTCAAAGGAGTTATATTGGTCATCTGCTACTTCATGATGCACTATGTTGACTACTCTATGATGTATCATCTGATAAGGGGACAGTCTGTCATAAAGCTCTACATCATCTATAACATGCTTGAGGTAAGAATGTTGGCATCAGAATATGAAGCATGCTTTTGTCAAACTATCTAAAATATTTTGTGTTCCAGTATTTGTAGTTAGAATGTGGCACATCTGGTATTCTCAGAAATCTGCACACACCTAAGATAATAAGTGTAGATGCAGTGAAACAGGTTTGTGAACAGTAAGGTTTTAGATACTGTTTAATAATATGTAATTTTTGGAGCTTATTAATCAATTTCATAGCAAGAAACTTGAGAATTTGAAATGAAAAAGAAATGTCTGATGAAAGGCCAGGTAATGAATGAGATTTTGAACTTGTCAAGAAAAGAAACTGTTGATTTGAAATAATGATAAGATCCAAAGAGAGAGCAGAGAAGGAGGATAATAGAAAACATGGACTGTGGGTTTTAATGCATCATTATGGAAATACAGCTTTCATTGTATGCAAGGACACATGTTAGAACTTTACCTCAGTCCTTGCTAGCAGACACAAGCCTATAAGGTGAATGAATGAATGTAGTGATGCAAGAAAAGAAAAGTCTGTTTTGGGAGGTAAGATCAAGAGAAATTGTGTTGGAAAAAACAGTTTCTGTTTTGCTATTAATGTAAAGTGTAAGATTTTTAATTGTACTTCTATCATCAATGGTTCACAAAGTAAATAATGTTTTTATGGGCACAATCTTATCTCCATCCTGCAAATATAGGACATAGTAGGAATACAACCTCTTAAACAGAGTCAATCAGGGCTTTGTACACAAAAGTTATTCTGCTAGGGTTCTGGGAATCTTGAATGATGTATTAATCCTTGTTTGAACATCTGTTGTGCCTTTGTTTGAAGACTGCTGAAACAGGGTTGCATTCTGCAAAATTGGAATATTTTGTCTGAAGGCATTTGTTCTTTCCTAATAAAATATGAAAATATTTCATAAGGACCACACTTTGTTATACTAAATGAAATAAATGTCATACAGGCCGCCTCAGTTGTTAATTCATAGGGTTTTTGTTGCCTTTGATTTTACATTTGCTGAAAAATATGTACGAATATTAAATTGGCACTGAGTTACTGTTTGGATTTTAGTTGTGTGGGAAAATACTCATCCGTATATAGTTCTGTGATTGATGAGAGATTATCACTTACTAAATAAATCCATGTGCTTAAAATAGTGATTTCTTTTTATTTCAAGACTACTTCAAATCACTTAGTACTGTACTTTCTCTGCTTTATGTGCTTACCACATAATTTGAAGCGATACTGAAGTGTTTGCCATGAGTTGGAAACCATGTGCCGTCCTGTTTGGAATGAGGAAATTAATTACTTTGCTATGTTTGGCAGAACCAAAATTGTGTGGTTTAACTAAGAAAAGTGCTGCATGAGTTTATTTCTTTTAGGAAAGGGGGAAGTCTGTTACTACTCATGGTTATTAGAAAAATTACATTAGACTTTGAATTTGGAAACAGTATTTAACTTCCCTGGTGTCTCATGAAACCCAGCATGCCGAGCAGAGTGGGTGTTTTTTTGCCATGACAAGTTGCAGCCATATTGGCAGAAAATGTTCATGATATCCCATTGAAAGACTTTGGTTG
Organism: Donacobius atricapilla; assembly: GCA_013397315.1. NCBI lineage: Eukaryota > Metazoa > Chordata > Aves > Passeriformes > Mimidae > Donacobius > Donacobius atricapilla. Next base: position 598,131 of record WBMY01000544.1, on the reverse strand, counting down.
ATAATCAGCTTTCAACGGTTTGAATATTGGCTTGCTTAGACTGCTTTGGTGATTTTTATTAAAAGTCTTTGCTAGTGATGAAAGCAATTATTTTTAAGGAATTCTTAATATGCTCTTTTTTAAGCATTACGCTTTACATTTTTTTCACAAGTTTTCAAAATAAGGAAGATCTTTTTAGTCTAGTAAATCACTGAGCAACAGAGATGTTTACAATGTCCTAATGTTTTCGGCTGTTGGCAAGTCCAGGGAGTATTGTCCTGGACAGATATGAGGAATGCAAAATCTTCAAATTATGTGCTGAATGCTCCCAACTGACAGGCTAAGGGGTGCATTCAGCACATTTGGCTTAAATGACACTTTTCTTTTTTAGATTCAGACCCACCGGCTCCTGCTCCTTGTGAAGCCCCAGTGTGCGTTATGTTGGTGACAGCACTCACCATGGAATTCTGCTGGAGCCTGGAGCCGGCATGTAGGGTTTAGGTAAGTCATATTTGGAAAAGCAAACAACAATATTGTGTGGTGGGTTTTAAAATTTTCTATCCTTTCAGCAAAGAACCAAGGACTGCTTAAATAGAAAGGAGAGCAAAGCCATTATTTTATCTATTAAAACCCTCACAATATTGTGAACAAAAACTTACCAAACTCTTGAGCATTCTGTAGCTGGTGTTACTACACCAGGTGTGATTACTCAATGGGTCATCACAATGAGCAGGAACCAAATAATGCAGACAATCTCAATTTACAAAATCTAAAAGCCGAAAACAATGCCACTGTAAATATCTCTCAAACTGGTGCGGTGGGGAGCTTCAGATTGATAATAATTCATCAGCTCATGGCTTTGTGCATTTTATTTCATAGGTGATTCTTAGACCGCAGCACATTGTACATTTACTTGAGGCATCCTCTAAAATTTTGTTATAATTCAATTTTCATATTTTAGGAAACGTCATTCAGTAACAGTGTCAAAAATAGGTACGACTTTCCTCACTTCAGTGTCGTTACCTGGAGAACTATTTGATTTTAAAAGTCAGGAAATGATCTGAAGTCTAGGTTTGTGTTGTCCCAAGAACTTATTTTCTGTTAAGTAGGATCAATATTTGCAGGTACATTGTGCAACCTGGTTCTGTATTGCTACATGTTGATTTAACATGTCCAAAATTGTTGTTTTACAGAAAGACACTAAGAGAAAATATTCCTTGTCTGTCTTAAGTAGAGATAATCAGTTTGTCATTCTTTAACTGTTTCCATTTGGTTGAGTTAATAAGCAATGACAGATAGCTCTTTTTTCAGCCTGACATGTGCCAAGTTTAATTTTTGGAGTTCTGGTTTTGTTGACCTGTGCAGCTTGGTTTTAAAATTACTGAACTGCAGTGTATAGGCAAAAAAAAAAAAATGTTCTTCTGTGTAATGATTTTCAGTTTTGTATGTTTACTGCTGATGTTGGGAACTGGTGGAACTCCCTGTGACCCTTCTCACTAAATTACAAGTTCAAAATGCTGTCCATATGTTATCTATCTTTAGAATTACTGCTAGAGCATTCTTTTCCTCTTGCTGCTTATATTCTTTCGGTTATACTCCCGGTGTTGTTTTTTCAACATATTTTCCCTCTTTGGCAGACTTTCAAGTCCCTCTTAATCTCTTGGTTTTGTGTTAAAGTACTTCAAATTTTGAATTTTGCTTTATGCAGACATTTACATTAAGTATATACTTCAGTATGTAGCATGCAGTAGAGCCAAGTCTAATTTCAGGGGGTTTTGTACCTGTAAGCTAATGTTCCCTGTCATCTGGAATTCACTTTTTATTGTTGGGGATTTTTTCCTATTAAACCCTGAGGGTTGGGGAAAGACATTTTAAATGGTTTGGTATAACATACATACTGTTTTAGCAGAGGCTGAGGTTTGAACTGTACTTAAGTGTCTTTCAAGAAAGCATCTAAGGTAACAATATGTGATTTGTTCTGAAAACCGTTGCAAAAGGGATAGTAAGTTTGAAAGAGAGAGTAAACTGCTTAGTATACAAAAGGAACTGTATTGCTGTGAAATCCAGAGAGAAATTGGAATAAGAGATCAAAAGTGATATATATGTGAAACTTTTTAGATTGAGCTGTACTTTTAGTTTGAACTGTTCTTGAACTGGGCATACTGAAGTGTTGGAGACAAAGGTAGGCAGTAAAAGGCAGTAAAGTTGTTTTTGTTTAGGTGGCTGATCGTCTAATTTCTTCATTTGGACAAGATATTTTGGATGCTCTTTATTGGACAGCTACAGAACCTAAGGAAAGAAAAAGAGCTCACATAGGTGTGATTCCTCACTTCTTCATGGCAGTGCTGTATGTCTGTATCCTTTTTCTTTGATAAATTAAAAAAAATCTAAGTTAAATTACAGAGTAATTGCTTTGCATTATTTTATTTTAATACATTTGAAAAATTGATAGTATTCTTAAATCAGTGTTCCTTTACTTAAAAAGTAAGATTGCCAGTACCACCTGCTTTAAAAGAAACAATCCCTTCATGATGGTGTACCTATAGTAAAATGAAAAACCGTAATTGGATAGTTCATGGAAAATTTTATGTCTGATTTGTATTTGAGTATTTTGGCTTACGGAGTCTTAAAGACAATGGGGTTTTGTTATTTAGTGGAATGTTAAATGCATCTAGCTTGAATATATCTTCACTTGAAGTGAAGGGAGAAACTCATGCACATGCAGGATGTAAATGTTCTTGGTAGGAAATAATCTTAGAATGAATTGATGAATCTAAAGAGATACCATTGTCCAGTAGTTCTGGTAATGAATTTAGAATTCTTACCATTTTTCCTTATTTTCTCTGAAATCTTTAGGCTGATTCTGAATCTTTACCTCAGATTTTTTTTCTTCAGGTTGTATTGATGTTTCTCATGTCATTAGGTTCTTTTAGAACAGGAAAAATTAGCATCATTATTACATACAACAAAGCATTGTGCATATATTACATGTAAGTATTGTCTTACTGTAAGTCTGGTTTACAGGGATATGGAAACTTTGCTGTTAAACTTTGAAAACAAAATATGAAATCTGTGGTTCATTGTACTTCAGTACTCTTGTGCAGAAAACTTCTTTCAATTATTCTTCCTTAACCCTGCTATGCAGTCCTGCATGCTATTCTTATAATGGTTCAAGCAACAACCCTTAATGTGGCCTTCAACTCTCACAATAAATCACTGCTTACCATCATGATGTCTAATAATGTAAGTATGTAGCTTTATCATATGGCTACCCTAATTTGTTTCAGAATCTGAGATCTTTGTCTTATCATATGTCTTAAATACTAATATTTTAAAATAACTTTTTTTTATATTATTATTTGTTTATATCAGTTTTTTTATGAGTAAAAACTAACTAAATGTTTCCAAAAATTGCAGTTCGTCGAAATAAAAGGAAGTGTTTTCAAGAAGTTTGAGAAGAACAATCTTTTTCAAATGTCAAATAGTGGTATGTATAGCAGTTCTGATCAGGAAAAATGTGAAGAGAGAGAGGCTGTTTATTTTATTCATTAATGTATTCAATATAATCAATGTATTTAATATTATTCTTACGATAAACATTTTACCTTGGTGCATTTGAGTGTTCTGACTTGCATTCCTCATCACCCCTTTTACTGTTTGGTTCAGTAGGATGAAACTGAGATCCACTTCAAGGAATACTTACTCCTTCTATGGCAAATTTTTATTTGAGATGCTCAAACAGCCTGCTGGCTTTGTACTGAAATGGCTGTGCTTCCAAGTGATCAAGGCTTCTGTTTTCAAAACATTGACTTCAGAGTGTGCTGTATTGGCATAGTGAAGTCAGAATGCGTGTTGGGTGACTGTGAGGGTGGATCTTGAAATACTTCCCCACAAACCCTAAAACAAACAAACCCCAAACAAATAAAACCCTAAACAAACAAAAAAAATGTAAAAAAGTACCTGACTAATGAGGGAGATACCACAGATTACTCTTAGTTTTTGATATGCTTTCAAGAGAACAGGTAGAGGGTACTTACAAAACATGCTTCTGGCACTTCTTAACTGTGTTGCTGCTTAGGATGAATTTTGGGAACTCGTACTGAGTGTGTCTCATGAGGAAAAGCTGTTTGGGTATCCTTTGATGGAGCTTCTTCCTAATACTGATATCAGCCATTTGAAATATTTATTGAATTTTTCATTTCAAAGCCAGTAGGAGTGATTGCACTTTAAGGCTGGGCTAGAGCTTCCTTGCTTGTACTAGTTTTGTAGAATCTCAGAATGGCCTGAATTGGGAGGGACCTCAAAGATTGTCTTGTTCCAAGCCCCTGCCATGGGCAGGTTTGCCTTCCACTTAACCAGGCTGCTCAAAGCCCCATCCACCTTGGTCTTGAGCACTCCAGGGATGGGACATGCACAGCTTCTCTGGGCAACCTGTGCCAGTGCCTCACCACCCTCACTGTGAAGAATTTCTTCAGTATGTCTGATTTGAATTTCCCTACTCTCATTTATACAGATGATCAAAGAAAATAGAAGATATTCTTTTCATTCCAGCTCATAGTTTTTAAACCAGATAACTCAAATGTGTAATAGGTGAAAAAAAAAACCCAAAACAGATGATTCATATTTTTGTATCACAAGTTAAATTTTCAACAGGCTTTCATCAGGTTTTGAGTCCTGATTATTGATATGACCTTTGTCTAATTCATCTGCAAACTGCAATATTGCATGTAAATGTTTTGTCCTTCTTTGGATGAAAGACTATTTACATAAAACCTTAAATATATCACAGAAAATTATATAACAGAAAATTAATACTAAATTCTAAGCTACCACATAAATGCTCTTAAACCTCCCCAAAAAGATCTTCCCAGCCATGTTGATTATCTGTTTATTCTGTGATAATAGTATTATTTTTGCTTCCAGGATTTAATTACTTATATTTTTAAAATCAGAGATACTTAACTTTACAGTGAGAATGCTAAAAATTATATTCACTTAACTATTGACAGAAAACCTAGATAAGGTTTCTTATTAATGCAGAAAATAGTTACAACTCTGCATCTAGCTCTCCTACCTAAAGGTGAGGTCTCTTTCATGTTGAAATAAGCAAGGGACTGATATTAGAAATTGCTAGTCATTTCCTCCATAAAAAGAAAAGGATATCAATATTTTATTGCTGGACATTGTTATTGAAGACCCATAATAGCAAAACCAGGCTGTCCTTTATCAGTTGATGGAAGAAGTATTGCCATTCATTGGGGGTGGAAGTGGTGAGTACATACATAGAAGAGTGCACAAAACAAGCTAATTTATTCCTTTCAAATGGATAACTTTTCCTGGAACACCTTTCAGTATGGTTATAAATAGCACTGTTTTTCTACTCAGAGATAAATAGCAGACAGATTTTTAGTAGACCTTTTCACCTCTTTTGAACTTGAACAGATTTACTGTATCACAGCTTCAGTAAGGATGCAAAAATATTGTTTCAATTCATGTATTGTGATCACTTTAATATCCTTTAAATGTTTTGTTTTATGCATCTGAAATTATGGTGCATCTTGTATTGGCATGCTGTGCCAATACTTTGTCCTACCCTGGAACTGAGGCTAGTCTGGTCCTGTCAGCTGAGCTTCCAGTTAGCTTTTGGAGTGTCTTGTGTGTCCTAGAATACATTGTGCTTAAACTGCATGCCTGGGCTGAACTAAACTTCTGAAAGGAAACACTAAATCTAGGCACTCCCATATATTTCCTACCTTTCTCTGCTTCTTCCAGGAGTTTTCTAAGGTCTGCAGTCATCTGGTTAAGCTTGGACACACTGAATGGATTCTCCTTGTCCCACCTTTTTTGGGGCTCAGCTCAAAATATTACTGTTGCCAAACATATGTTTCAATTCAGTGTAAAGGTACTCATTAGTACACAGTAGCTAAATATAGTCATACTTAAGGGGAATAACAGGAATCTCACAGGGGCATCTGAGGAATTTCTCATGAGTAGCTGAAACTCTCTTCTTATTTAACATGTTTATGAAAAGAAAAATATGACATAGCAGAAAAGATAAGCAATGAGCACAAGAGTAGATATTGTGTTCAAGAGAAGTTACTACAACTAGAATTCAAAAGCAAGTTGTCTTGTAAATAGAAAACAGAAGTGAACTGTGCAAGCTGTACTATCTAAGACATGCCCTGTGACACACATTAAAATACCTTGCAGAGCCCTGCCTGGCTCAAGCTTCTATGTAATAAGACATCAGTATGGGAAGTGCCACCAAGCTACCAGTTTAGACCTGGAAACCGTGAAATCATTTTCACTTGGGATGGTGCTCAGCACCAGTTGGTGGATAGCAAGCTGATGTGTGGCTATATTATTTTTCCCAGTATTTACATTTCTGGACTTACTGGAGTCAGTGATCCTTCTCTCCTTTGTATGACCATTTAAAATTCTACCGTAACAGCTACTTCACTAAAACCTCAAGACTAAAATAACTGAATCATCTGCATAAAAATGAATTGAACAGGACGTGAAATATACATTAGTTAATTGTTATCTAATAAAACTAAACCTGTTTTCTTTTAGGGGCAAATCAACAAAGACCTTAGGGCTTGTATAGCTGCCTGAGACTGCAGCCACAGAATCTGGGACTTGAACCATGCTGTTCCCACAGCTTTGATTTGTCAGCTGCTGCAAAACTACTTTTGCATTGTCACCCTGACTTTTGCAAGGAAATTTATGCACATTCAGGCAATCTAAACACTGTGGCCATTGGAAAACACTTCTATACAGAAAACCTTTTATTTGTTGTATCAGGAAGAAATATTTCCCTAAATTTAAATAGTATATTCTCTTTTTGAAATAGTTATCTGTAAACTAATTTTGTAGGGTCAGTATTGGAGAACAAGGAGACCAAATTGTAAAGAGAAGTTCTTTCATCATTGTTGAAAGCCCAGCATGCTGCCTTCCTTTATGCTTTTAAATGTCTTATTTTAATTCTAAGCTGTGCCCTAAATTAAATTTTTTCACAAAACTCAATTGTACCACATACAAAGAAGTGCATTAGATGACGTGCATTAGGTTTTTTCCTTCAGTTGGTTGTTGGGCCTGACTCTTCCTTGTTTTATAAATTGCTTGTCTCAAAAATTTAACATATTTGTTCTGAAGTTTTAGGAACTTCAGTTTTCTTCTTTATAATTCTGTACTTTTTCTTCTCTGTTCTTCTTCTTTGTTGCAAATTTATCAGTCTCTGACTTGGATCACAATATTGAACAGCCTTTATTTTTACCTTTGGTCTCTGAAATTCGAGCTGCTTTCTCATGTGGCTTTAGGTTTTTTTAATACCATTATTCTAATCAAGTTGCTCATTTTTAGGATGAGGGATTTAGGGGCAGGACTATGTTTAAGATTGGTGTCTCCTTGGTGATTCCTTGTTCAGTGTTTGATCCTTTCTTGTGCTCTGGTCACTTGTTAAGAGGTAGTTGTCACTACGGCTATTTAGGAGTTGCTGAGATGTAAAGCAAAAGATCTTGTTCGCTTCTTACTTGCAACAGTTTATAACTAGCTTTTGAACTAAACATATAAACAGTGAGATATAGTGATAAAAGTTCTTTTTTTTTTCTTTCTGATTTGGGATTCCTGCATAATGTGTCAGGGAATCTGGAAGTAAATAGCTATGTGTTTAAAGACTCTTTACCCCAGTTTAGGATCTCTGTTCCTGGGATCTCACTGTCTCTTTTAGTTACCAGTGCAAAGTACGTGAGAACTTCAGGGTTCAGTAGATGGTTGGTTGAGATATTGGCTAATTAATTGCACTAATCCATACTAGATGCAGTGCCATGCCAGGAATCTTTATTTCCAGTAACATTTGTTTCATGTCTTTTACGTGCTTTCTAAAAGTAATTATACTCTCCGGCACACTGAAAATTAATTGCTGGGTATGTGTTCCTATTTTTCAGGAGGATTTATGGAAGGGCAGAATGTGTTATTCACACAGGGGTAGAATTCTATTAAAATTGGAATGACTGAGTTCATGTAAGTGGGGAAAAAGTGTTTAAAATCTGATTTAGCTATGTGCAGTCCTTTTTTGGGCTTTTCACAACCAAGAGAAAAATAAAATATAGCTTGCTATTTTCTCCTTTATTGCATTTATGGCAGTATATGTGTTACATGTCTTTGAAATAAATGTTTACCACCTCTATTCATATGACAACCCTTATGGGCACATGTGACTTACCTTAATGGAAGAGGGTGTATTGTGGTTAGTTTTTGATACGTGACCACTAAGTTCCGATGTACTAAGTCTTGAAATGTCTGATTCTCCCTTTTCCAAATACTGAAATACATACTTTAAAGGCAGTTGAAAAGATTTAATCATATCACTTGCACCATTAGAGCATGCATAGGAGCACAGGCAAATACAGTGTCATCTCTCAAAATAATCAGGAGTGTGTATGGGCAGCATGTAGTCTGATGTGTGTCAGGCTGCAGGGCCAGCCCTGGTAAGAGTGCAGCTTCAGCATGGCATTAGGATTCAGTCTATCAGTCATAGCATGGCCTGGGTTGGAAGGCGCCTGAAAAGTCATCTACAGTTCCAACACTTCTGCCATGGCCAGAAGTGACCTTTCACTGGACTAGCTTGCTCAGAGCTCTATCCAGCCTGGCCTTGGGATGGACTTCCAGGGATGGGGCATCCACAACTTCTTTGGCAACCTCTGCCAGGGCCTCACCACCCTCACAGTAGAGAATTTTTAACTAATATCTAATCTAAACCTCTTTCAGTCTGAAGTCATTCCCCCTTGTTCTGTCACTCTGTGCCCTTGTAAAAAGCCCCTCTCCATCTTTTCTGTCGGCTCCCTTCAGGTACTGGAAGTCCACAATTAGGTCACCCTGAAGCTTTCTCTTTTCTGAAAAATCCCAATTCCTCACAGGAGAGGTGTTCCATCCTTCTGATCATCTTGGTGGCCTCCTCTGGACTCACCCCAGCAGGTCCCTGTCCTTCCTGTGCTGGGACCCCAGAGCTGGATGCAGCCCTGCAGCTGGGGTCTCACTGGGGTGGAGCAGAGGGGCAGAATCTCCTCCCTCACCCTGGTGCCCTCAAGTGCTTTGGATGCAGCCCAGGGCATTTTTGGCTCTCTGGGCTGTGAGCACACGTTGCCAGCTCGTGCCCAGCCTCTCAGCCACCAGAATCCCCAGGTTCTTCTCAACAGGGCTGGGTTTGATCTGTTCATCCCCACCCTGTGTTGGTACCTGGGGTTGGTCTTATTCCATTCCATTGGGGCCCCTGTGGTCAAGGGGATAAATAATCTGAATTAGTGCCACATATCAGGTTTTTAACACTTAGGATCGTAAACATTGAGAAAATAAGCTTCTTAATCATGTCCTTGTGGAGGTAGCTGAAGACCATTTAAAATAATATTGGTCTGTCATTCTGGCTTTCATTTAACCCTGTCTTACAATGGCAAGGGTTATTGAAGCTACAGTATATCCTAAGAGAAAAACCAATATGTGATATGCTTATCATATATACTTAGTGGAATACATGCAAAACTGAGTTGAAATGGCTTATATCAGTGTTACTAAGCCTTGTCACAATGGAGAACAAAAAGAGATCACTTTTTCTTTCCATTTTACTCTTCATTATGCTGAAGCAGAATAGAATTATTTCCTCCTGCTACTATCTATGCTGTCTGTAGCTGATCACTAACACTGGTGGTTTGTCACTTTTGCCAAATTCACAAATACAGTGATATACTTTGCCTTTGTTGTTCTTAAGAGCATGAGCAAGTGTAGATCCAGGGATGTAGCTTCACTTGCTCTGTAGTTCACCCCATCATCTGAGAAGTGGCAATACATGCTACATGAAAATCCCCTCACCAGCTAAAAAAACCCAAATGTACATCTACAACATCAAATAAGTTCATAATAAATGATGAAACATTACTGTACATATTTTGTATTCTGGAATTTTAATTGGTATTTAGGACTGATTACCAGTGGTTGTTTGAGATATCCTGAAACCTTTTTTGTCCTTGTCTATGAGGGTGAGAAATGAAATTAAATGAAATGAATTTTTGAATTGTTTGAGTGTACTGCTGAAGCTGCTGTAAAGTCTCTTTCTGCCTTGCTTGCAACTCTGACAGTTGATGAGAGGGATGAGGATGAAGAGTAGCAGCCACAGTCATTCCTCTCCCTCCTAACAGCCTTGAACAGCTGTGGCAGCAGAGATAACAGATTAGAAGGGAGGCCCCTGAGAACAGGATAAATAAGCAGAGGGGAAAATAGGTATCAGCCTGTCACCCAGTCTCAGAAATAATTGAAAGAAAAATTGGTATTATTACAGCATTATAAGAGGAAATTTAAAGCCCAAAATGACCCTTTCAATTTAATCCTGTTGACTGGTGAGCTAACATATACCAAGCAGGTAATAAATGTTTGAAGAATTAACTTGAGAAATGCTTTAATGTTAGGCCTGAATCAAGGTCCTTGCTTCCCACTTGAGAATATCTCTCTGTACAGGCCTCCCTGGGACCTGAAAAACTGAAGATGAGATCTGTGTTTGTTATACATTGCTGACCAATGATGTGTCATGGCAGCGTGGAAGTATGTGATGTGGGAAATAGAAGATAAAATCATCTTAAAATTCTGTGCAGAAGTCTGAAAACTCAGTGATTATTTCCAAGTCACTAATGAGCATGATAAAGAATGTAGATCCATGGGTGCTTGACTGCATTTTCATCCATTTGTGACACCGTCAAAAGTAGTATCTTGTAGCTAGGTTTTTCAGATAATATTGTGTTCTGGTCATTTGGGCAGTATTTTGTGAATTCAGAAGCATAGAAGAATGTACTTCACTTGTTGAACTGTTACTGGCAGGAAATCAAGAAATTATCATTAGACTTTACCTCTGTTTTTTTTTCCACTTCAAATTTATTGTACTGAAAGATTTCCCTTTTCTCCCCCTGCCCCCCCACCCCCAAAAAATGCCATTCATTCCATTTTGGAAGCTTGTGGTTCTTCATTCCCTTCCCCAGCCCATACTGACAGATGAATTTATGTACCTTTTAATATTGTGCATGAAATCTCATTCTTCTTGAATTCTGTTAGCTTTTTCTTTCCTTTTCCTGAAGGACTACTTCTTTTCTTTTTGCTCCATTTTTTCAGACTTGTCAGTATTTCCAAACTTCTGTTCTATATATACTGCAGTAACTGCAGCCATGAGCATTGCTGTTGGCCTGTAGTCAGTCAGAGATGATGGAAACTGTTGACACAAAGTCAATTTTTTTTTTATCCAGCCCAATCCTTGTGTATTCTTCCAAATATTTCTATCTCTTGTTCCCCAAAACCAGTAGGTAGAAGCCAACACAATATTGGAGGTGCTTAAGAAAATGATGTATCAAGCAATAACAGTGTCTTCACAGATTTTCTTAGTAGCTCTGTCTTCTAAAAAGACTTCTTTGTACTTCCTAAATTGTAAGGACATTATGTTTTAGGTTTTACCCTGTTTTTCAATAATACAGCTTCGGAACTGTATATTCAGAAAGGTGTTTTTGAATAAGCTAAAAAATGTGATGCTTCCTCAAGCAAGCTCTGTGTGTCATCTCTGGAAACAGGACACCAAAATCGAAAAAAAGACTGCCTTGTCTGGGAGGCAAGTCATAGGAGTTTGTCCCTAATTAGATTGCTTTTGTGTTACAGTGCTTACAGTTTTGATAACTGTGCTGCTACATCCTGCTGTTCCCTTTTAAGATAGCAGTGTGAAAGACTGGTAGGAACCTTCTAGCTAAAGTGTAACAGTTGTCTTCACGCATTTTTTCTTCTTCTACTGACCCAATATGAAACAATTTGGATATCTGTGGTCTGTAGAAAATGAAATGTGCCTTGCTAATAGGTTGAAAGGACAGATAGGTATATTCTCTTCATTTTAGTAACAGGAAGTGCAGGTTCTTTCTGAATCACAGAAGGAATGCACAGACTTTATCAAGAGGAATGATAATTTTAATAATTTATTAGAAGAGGCGATAGTAAGTCACAAGTCCCTTCTGCTGCTGGGATCCTCGAGTTGTGGTAGCATCATACACTATGTCACAGCCTACTGCAGAAATCCTGTCCATGGTGTGGTTCCCAGCATTTCCCACCCCCCCTTAAATTCAGTTAAATAATTGGTGGAAAATGTTATCTAATCCAAGAATTAATAAATGATAGAACCTCAGAATGAGTATGTATCTTTGTATGAAAATAAATGTTTCTTTTAAGCTGACAGCTTTTGGTTTTTTTGATCTAGATATAAAGGAGAGGTTCACCAATTACGTGCTGCTACTTATTGTATGTCTAAGGAATATGGAACAGTTTTCATGGAATCCAGGTGAGTAAACTAGAAGAAAAATTCCTGTGCTATTAAGAGCTGTATCTCTTGCTTCTTCCCTCAATCTGAAAGTTAAGGGTAATCAATGCATTTAATTAACAAATCTTAATTTTGTCAAATACCTTAGATTCTTATTTTTCTATTTTTCTGCTAGAATTTTTTTTTTTATTTTTCTGCTAGGAATATATATTGTTATGCTATAAACATGTAGAGTTATCGTTCAAACAGCATCTGGCACAATTTCTTCCCAGCCCTTTCCTTTACTTGGAGTACACTCCGAATGAAGGATCATTTATAAAGCGGCTAGTGAGATTGAAATGTGATAAAGATTATGTTGAAAATACAATTCTTAATCTAATATTGATTATACTTAGGATTTTAATGATATATTTAATAAATATTGTGTAAAATACCAATTTTATTGAAACATTGTTTTAGTAATTTTGACCCCTGATCTGTCTGATGTATTTTGCCTGAATCTCATCAGTCTACCTAAATTTTACCTTCAGTATCCAAAACTGCTGATGCTTTGTCTATGTCTTACACATACTGAACACGTAGTATTTAGTACTTAAAAAGGTTGTCTTCCTACCAGAAGTAAAGGTTTACAAAGTGAAGAGTTTAGATCTTGATCCTAGCTGTGGTGTGATTGTACAGTACAGTACTGATAAGTTTTAAAGACAGCAATGGAATAAGCAAGAATTGGCACACTGCATGCTCAGTGATGATGTAAACTTACAGATTCTTCAGACTAATGAGGATTTTTCATTGTTGAATAGAATTGTTATAATTCTTTTTGTATGCTGGCATTAAATTAAATGGCCTAACTTGTTTCTTCACAACCTGCAGATCACCTTTGGGTGTTGTTCCCGGATGTTTGCATGGTGGTTGCTTCAGAAATTGCAGTGGATATTGTGAAACATGCCTTTATAACAAAATTCAATGACATCACAGCAGATGTAGGTATCCTGCTAGGAATGCTGGGTGCTATTTTAATATTTATTTAATTTTAGTAATTTTTAAAAAAATATTACCATATTTTCCAGTGCAGAAAACGTAAAAATTGTTATTTTCATATATTTGATATCACTTGGGAAAGCTTGCAAATTTCCTGATACAATATACTTTTGAGGATCTTTGTAATATGTAACTAACACCTCTGCTTCTAAATTAGTAGTTCCAGATGCGTAAATTATTGCAAATGTTGTATAACAGCCGCAATTCACATCATTGGCAGATCATTTTGTGAAGTGATCATTAGTTAAATTAAAAGAAGGTTATTTGTTCCACAGTCTAGACAGAGCTTGTAGCCCTTCCTAACAAAATGGATTGTAGGTTAAAATTCAGGCTTTGGGAAAAACAGATCTTGTTAGCCTGCTTTAACTCTATTCTTGCATGTGTGTTAAAAGTGAAATCTAAAATCAGAGATACTTTTTTCCCACTGTCCCTGGAGCACTAATATGAAGTAGGTTATGTTAGTTTCCCACTCCTGAAATTTCTTAGGCCGCATATATTATCCAGCCCTCCTTTTAAAGCAGTAGATGGGGTAGCTTCTTGTGTGTTGCAGCATGATACATGCACCATTTGTGTTCCACACTGTGAATTCAAACACGCTTGATAAATTTCTGAACCTGAGAGTTAGTGTCTTTTCACGATTAAAACCACTTTTATGAAATGAGATCAGAACTTATGAAATGCTTTCTTTTTCAGCATCTCTAAAGTAACTCATTGTGGGGTGTAGAAACAAGTGTAATAGATGCACTTAATAAGCTCCCTAATGCCAAAGGCATTTATGCGTGCCCTACTTTTGTATAGAGAGTGTGGAAAAGAGCAGTAATGAAGTCATGGTAGCCAAAAATGTAGCATGCTTCAGAGTGCTGAAACAGCTGGAGGATGGGGGTAGTCACTGGCAATTTTGCAAGGTTTATTTAATAAACTTTATGTCGTTTATGTATGAAGTTCTAAAGATTTATGGTTGCTAGGTCAGACTTTTTCCAGCGTTATTAACACCTGCAGAGCAAGTTATCCTGCCACTTATCCTTGAAATAGATGCTTTTCTTTCTTAATATGCTGAACTGTTTTAAAGAGAAGGGAAAACTTAATTCATCTTCAGGTACAATTTGCTTTTTTCATAGGATCATTTGCTTAGTGTATAAGAAAGCTCTCTCATTTGTTTAATTTGATCCCAGGGCTAGCTTTCCTGTAGCTTAAAAGCAGTTATGAACTGTGTGGGAAAAAACTAAATGTGATTAATGTAATTTCTGTTGTTTTGCATTTCTCATGATCCTGAAATTCAGTAACTTCATGAAGTCTCATTCAGTTCTTAAAGCATAGCATGGTGTTGTTTGTTTGTCATATATGCAAATTACTTTATTGCAGAAATAGATGTTCATTTCTTGAAGAGTACAATTAGACCTCAGAAAAACTGGCTTTGACTCTTTCAGCAAATGCATAATTTTGTAACATTTTATGGAAATACTTTCTTAATATCTGTGTTGCTTTTATAAAGTGTGACAATAAATTAATGACACATCTGATGTGCTGGATTTTTTCCAGGTCTACAGTGAATACAGAGCCAGTCTTGCATTTGACCTTGTTAGCAGTCGACAGAAAAATGTAAGCCTGAAAATAAAATGCACTTTCCTGTATTAAGTAACACAATTGTTATGGGGGGGGATATTGGAGCAAACACCGAAAGAAATACATACAGTACTGTTACACTCCTGCAGCACTGAAACTCTGCTCTGCTTTCTTTAATAAGAGATAACAGGAGTATTTCTTTATGATTTATATTATTTTTATTGAGTTGTTCAGGGCATTTTGAGCTTTATTTAATATATTGCTGAGTAGTCTCTTCCAAATACACGTACAGTAAGGGGTCAGTTGTAACAACTTCACATTTTTGACATTCCATGGGAAGTAAGTAAACTTAACAAGGTAATTTTGGATTACTGTTCTTTTCATGGTATTTTAACTGTGTTGGGTTAAAACACAGTGTTCATTAGGAATTTCTATTTCTTTACAGAGTGCACAGATGTTTAGAGATGTTTGCAGTATGCATGTTACTGTCATGACATGGGTATTTATAGAACACACAGACCACTTGTTTTGAATTAGTACCATTTTTTTGGAAAGGCGTTTACTGCACACCTTTCGTGGATGAGGACTCGTTAGGTTTCACTTGTTAGCATTCCACTCATCAGTGCTTTAGATGTGTGCTTTACCTATTAAATAAACTTCATTACTATGATTTGTGTAGTTTTCTTGGGCTGTTGGGAGGAATGCAGTAGTTAAACCTTTTAAAGAAGCTATAAATAGTTAATAATAATATCTTATTAGTAAAAACACCAGTTTATTAGTTTGGAAAATCACAATACTGTTCCTAAGGTCTCTGTGGGAAATAATAGCATCATTTAGGCACTAACTTTGATGTGATGTTCAATACTGCAGGCAAGCTGTCATGAAAAGTACTTGTGTTTTGAGTTCAAATGTAAACACATTTTCAAAATAATTTTAACACAGTTATATTAAGGCTAATTATAGATGTTTGTAGAAGGATTTAAAATTGCTAGTGTGGTGGATAATTGTTCTTTTGTCCCTGTAACAGTTTTTTCTGTAGAGTATTTGAGGATCAGTCAAATTAATACAGAAAGGTCTCTAAGCTGGTAATAACATACAGATGAAATATCATTGCGCCTTTGAATTCAGTGTCCTAATTGCTCTCGATTTAGAGATTTGTATTATACTCCAGTTGCTCTTGATTTAGAGCACTGAAGCTAATCTTACTGGTCATGGTAGTATTCCCTTTTTGTCTGAGAGTGCAGCTATGTCCATTTGAATTCCAAAATGTGAATAGGTACACTTGATACCACTATAGTGTTTGTTAACAGAGTTTTATTCTTATCTGGAGGGTGTGCCGAGCTAAAATAAGCTCATTCCTTTGCATAAATAGTTCATTATTCTTCCTCTTCTTTTCCTAGGCATATACAGATTATAGTGATTCAGTTTCCAGAAGAATGGGTTTCATTCCTCTTCCACTGGCTGTTTTAGTAAGTTGTATCATTCGTATCAGTTTTCTGTCAATAAGATCTCACTCTGAGAATGTATCCATCTGAAATTGCTGGCTGGATGTGTTGAGGATGAAATTATGATCTGAAGTAACTGAAATGATGCTGAAAGGTTGAGTTAACACTCAGTATAACCTATATCACACACCACTTGTGGCTTCACAAATGCATTGTTGTTTCTCAGCCTTTCATAGAAAATCAAATATATATTAATTTTGTAGAATTGGTAAGAACTTGAATTGTACCAGTGAAATTAAACTACATCTGTGTTTACTAAACATATATTCCTTTTGGCAGTTATCCTGTTCATTCATTTGGAATAGTCAAAGCAGCTGGTTGCCAGAAGGTTAGCAGTAGTGCAGCAGTTTATTTAGGTTTTTCATAGGAGTCCTTGTGGCTGTCCCTGTAATGGCAGGCTTAATGACCCAATATTCTTTCATAGGGGCACTGAGCTCTTGAGCTGTTGTTGAGTACATCACTCTGAAATAGTTGACTTTGTTATACATACATGTTGCTATAAAATGCATGATTTCATTAATGGAACTGTGTCCACATGCGGTTCTGAATTAACTATTGCAGAAAGTTTTCTCTAAATAGCTGCTCTGACTTTCTCCATACACACATGTAGACAAGCAGTAGTTACCATAATGCTGGGGATCTGTACATGGTTTGTTAGCAAATATGCTAATTCACAATGTTCCTGGAAGAATAGTGGTATGAATTAACTTAAATGTAATGTTCTCCCATAGAGGTGGGGAAAAATACTATTCACAGGATTTGTTTGAACTACTGAAGTAAAACTGAAATTTCAGGATCCATTTGTTACTGCAACTTGGGAGTCATATGCCTTGTCCACACAGCAATTTTGTAATCATAAGGTTAGCATAGTGTGTAACACTGTTTCTGCTTGATGTTGCATCTCTGGACATTTTCCTCAAAACTCTCCTTTTAGCCCATGAGTTTCAGTTATTTTACTTGAAAGTCAGTGTTAAGAAAACCTTGTCAGACTCTGTTTTTGGCAAAGTTGCAACTAAGTGCTAGTATAATACTTCTTATTCAAATCAAACTCCGGAGTAGTTAGTACTGCTAAGAGGAACATTAGACTAAATTTCTGTTAATGTAAATGTTTCTACTTTTCTTGAATTTACCAAATATGAAATGTCTGTTACAATGTTCTGTTAATGTGTGCTAAATTTTAACTTTTGTTCTTAAAACAGCTCATCAGAGTCGTAACAAGCTCAATAAAAGTACAAGGAGTCTTAGCTTATGTTTGTGTTGTGCTGTTCTACTGTGGGTAAGTAAATTCACACAATTGAAAAGCGTTCACCTTTATTTGATTACATACGTGAAAGCAGTTTCTGTTGATACTTCTGGGTGTAAGGATAAACACAGTTTATATTCAGTAGAACATAAATGTAAAACCCTTAGGCTCATAGTCTGAAATTGAGTGTGCAGATTTGTCCCTAAGTACCGTGGCTACACTGGGGGATTATAACTCTCAATAAGTAACTTCAGTAATGGAAATAACTCGCTGCAAAAAGAGAGAATCTGAGAGACAAGCACCATACTTCGGTGTAAAAAGGGAAATTGAATTCCAAGGAATAAAGTTTTCTGTAAAAAGACCAAAAAATTCAATAAACTAACAAAAATAAGCAGTTCAAGTGCTCTGAACAGATCATTAATTTTTTTTTAGGTCATAGGTAGTTAAATGCAAGATTTGCTTTGGTTTAGGAAACTGCTGTTAAAAAAAAAACCTGCAAGGCTCACCTTTCCTGGGAAGGGTGAGGACAGGGAGTAGTCTTAGTTAAGAAATACAATGTTCTATGGCAATTCATTTTCTGTAGCCAGTGATGTGCAAGTATCCCTTCAGCAGCCCTTCACTGCCAAGTCAGCTTATACTTGTCTTACATTTAACTTCTCAGCAGCTGATAGGTACTTCTGAGGCTGCATAACTGTACTTTACATCCAGTTTAGTTTGTCTGGCTTGAGACACTTGCTGTGTACTACCTGTGGATGGCCACTTCCTAGGAAAGCTCTATACTGCACTGTCATTGTTTGTTGTCTCTCAAAATTGATCATAAACAATTAAGTGTTTCAAGTTGCTGATGGAAGAAGAGCTGCCTGCAATATTGTGGGAGTACTTCTTCCAGTCTCCTACTAAGTTGTGTTTTAAGTGAAGGAAGGCAGCAAGGCTTGAGAAGCATAGGATTTCTAAGGCTGAGGCAGTGGTTCAGCAGGAAGAGAGGAGACCATGCTGGAAGGGAGGAGACTACTGTTCAACAATAGCTTGTGAAAAGAACAGGATTACTACACATTCTTTATTGATAGGTGGACTTTTATCTCTAATCTGACCCTGATCTGCAAAAAATAAAGCTTGATCAGATGTGTTTTGTCTGCATCAGTGTAGGGACACATCTGTTTAGTGTCAGATAACTAAGACTTGGATATATTGCACATAGGCCAAACAGTAAAATTTTAGCCACAGTCCTCTGCACCATACTTTGATTTTTTTCTCCCCCATACTACATGCTGTGCCCATGTTCTCCCTAAAGCCAGCTTTGTAGAATTCAAAGCACTATGCCCTGATCATCACATTCAAGCTGTGGTGTACCAAGGTCAGCACTTTCATCCTGCTCAGTGTTTTTTTCCCTTTTTCCCAGTATATGTAATATTTTCCTACCTCTACCATTCCACTTCTGCAGCCCAGGATTTTTCACCGTCTCTGTTGCTTGGATAATTGAGGGCAGAAAGAAGTAATGTGATTAGCATGAAGTGTTAAATGCTGCTCTTGAAAGACATAGGTCACAAAAGTAAATACATTTTGGTCTATTTTTGTCCTTATTGAAAAGTGAGAACAAATTTTTACTTTTGCTGTGATCTCAGACTTGGAGCTATCTCACCTCTTGCGTCTTGAGTTGTTCTGAACATAAACTTCAGCTTTTCATCAGATGTGGGAATATATATAGAATACAAACATTATGGCATAGATGTGTGAGAAATGACATGATAAAATCTGAAGCAGTTAACTGGGCAAAGAATTGAGCCTGTACTATGGATGAATTAATTTTGTGTTGTTTATTAACAACTCAAGTTAAACTTTTATTGTAGTTAAAGAGCCTTGCCAACAAAACCCATGAATTTTCTTCTTCTAGAATTTTGAACAACTGCAAACTTATATTGTTGTTAGAAATTTGAGCCTGGGGTAGGCTGGCAGAAAAGAATAAAGAATTGCTAGACACACCTGTATAATTCTCCATGAGAAGCTGAAACTGATACAGGGAAGTGGTGATTTATGGCCTTTTACACTTCTGATCTCATTAAATCAGAGTCAAACTATGCTGTAGAAATCTATTCTCTCAGAACAAAAACATGTTACATAAGAAGCATAAGAAAAACACCTCTAAAACATTAAAAATGAAGGAGAGCTTCTCAACTCTCTGAAATAAAGTCTGTCCCAATAATACAATAAAATCTAAGAGAAGCACAGCTTTCAACCTGTATAAAATGATATCTTATTTGTGGTTGCTTGGATACTAAAATGTCATTTTCTTCTGAGTACTGAAAGTGATGTGCTCTGCTTATTCTTCCATCTCTCTATTGAAATGGAATAAACAAAACTCTTTTTTTCCCCTTAAAAGTGTAGTGGTTTGTTTTTCTTTTTGATAAGTTCTAAGTACATTTACACAGAGGATAGGGGGGATAAGGGAGCTGCTGCTGGAGTGTGCTTGGGTCACCTTACGAGTAAGCAGTTAGACCTGCTCCATGGATCTGTGAATGTTCATTCGAAGTTGTCTTTTTAGTCTGTTAATGATGTACATGATAAACAGACTTTTCAGAGAGTGGAGAACGAATTCAGAGTCTGCATTTGGTTCAGTCTGTTACACAGGTTGATTTGCATAGAGAATACTTCATTCATCCTGCAGAGGACAGATCACTCTCTCCTTGTCGTTCTGCAATGAGCCTTTGCTCCCTGGAGTGGACGTTGCTCTATGAGTCATGTGTTGCTAGTAACGAAAATTAGGTTTTTCAAAACTCAGTTAAATGGTAAAAAAGCACTTGATGGTAGATGAGGCCTTCCTTTTCTTCAAACAAGGAGACGTGTGAAAGGGATTCAGTGATTTTCTGAAGTTTGTGCTGCAACTTAGTCATAGTAGAAAAAGAATCTGCTATCATCTGGACTGTGCTATGATGGTAATGCAGTGCTGCCTCTTCAGATTTGTTGAGTTTTATGGACTGACTGTGTGATGTGAAGAAGGACTTACTATGATTAGCCTGTACTTTGTAAAAGCTAGATATTGGACTTGGCAGTGCTGGTTTAATGATTCTGTGGTTCTGTATTTGCTGTCCTGTGATTCCAAGTCTACTACACATCCTTGGCTGGGCACACTTAATTTGGGTGCGTTTGTTCTGGACTTGCAGTGTTGAGGGCACTTTTTAATTCTGTGTTTAAATATCTGATGTCTCAAATGGCTGCTTAACTGTCCTTGTAGTCCTTTAGTTAAATAATAGAACTTGATGTTGTCACTCTAGATGTTTTCTGGAGGAAAAAGAAAATTAAGCATTGAATCTGAAACAAATTGTTAGGAAAAGGAAATTACCTTTTGATCTTGATATTGAAAGGATTTAATTTGTTAGCTAATCCTTCTAAGACAGCACTTACCATATGCAATTATTTTCATATGAATAATTGCAGTATGAATAATATGCAATTATTTTAATACCCTAATGCAAATATGTCAACTGATTTTTTTCCAGGTTAATCTCTCTCAAAGTCCTTAACAGCATTGTATTGCTGGGGAAATCATGTCAATATGTAAAGGAAGCAAAAATGGAGGAGAAATTATTCAATCCTGTCATGACTGCCACCCCAGGGAAGCCAGCTGGCAAACAGCAAGGCACATTTAAATCTACCCAAGGTAAGGCTAACTGCCTTGGTTTGATTCCAATGAAAATTTTTCAGACTAAATTTGGTATTAAACCAGATGCATGACAGTGTTTGCTGCACAAACCCTGTTGCTGGACCTTAATTGTGCCATAGCACA
The DNA here is from genome assembly GCA_013397315.1 of Donacobius atricapilla. Classification (NCBI taxonomy): domain Eukaryota; kingdom Metazoa; phylum Chordata; class Aves; order Passeriformes; family Mimidae; genus Donacobius; species Donacobius atricapilla. The sequence continues at coordinate 576,691 of WBMY01000544.1, read as the reverse complement.
GTGTGAACACAAGTCCGTAAATACAATAGAATTTATTGCTTTTAGTTCATGCATCTTCTTTTGGTAGCAAATTCTCGTATCTCTGATAAGATCTCACTGTGATATGTAGAGGTGATAGAAACAATGGAATAGAAGCATGGTTTTGTTTTAAAGTCATAATCATAGAATGGTTTGGTTTGAGTTGGAAGGGACCTTTAAAGACCATCTGTCCAACCCCCTCTGCCATGTCACTGCACAAATAAGTGAATATTTACACATCATCTGTGACGGTGCTTAAGTTTAGTAGGGAGGCAATCTGTATTTCTCATGGAAATCAAAGTAAGACATGGTAGGTTTACACATAGGTATAATTACTTGTAGTTGTCATGAACACATAATGAAAAGCTTTATGAAATCCAGATAGAATTTCAGTGGGTCTCTACCCCATTTCCAGTCTTTGCAGCACAATTTCCTCTTACAGGTCCTCATTTATAATGGGAATATGGCATTATTGTATTTGTGTGACACATTATAGAAGGAAACAGAAACCTTCATTGTTCCCATCAACTGAATTGGATTGCATCTTCCTGTGGGAAAAGCTCAATGAGAGCCTTAGAGAACTTTACAGTGGGGCTTTTATTGTGTTCACTCCATGGCTTGCCAACAACTTGAACAGCTTGAAATGCAAGGTGCTCATTAGTCGTCGGAGTGCCTCGCCAGCAAGGGGAGAGTTAAGAATCTGTCGGTGTTTGGCATGAACCGCTATATCCCATGTGTCAAATCACATCAGGCAGAAACTTGGTGTAAAGGTTTACTTTTAAATTCATACAACTGCTTTACTTTCATGATGAAAGAATGTGGTATGAATTGTTCTGAATTCATTTTTGCATTCAATTTTGTATTTCTTTAGAGGACTATAATGATGATAAACATTCTATTACAGCATTTGGATATGAGACTTAATAAGTTGTACTTAGTTACATTGAGACTTAAACTTAGAGTATATGAATCCTGAAGATTCTTTTGAGCTGAAGTAGCAGGGATGCTTATTTTCTCCAATGGAAAGATTTTGAGCAAAAACTAGCAACCAAAAAGCTTTTTTGGATTTTATTCAAAGTATTCCTAGCTTCCATTGGTGATAGAAAAGCTCAATTTTACAGTTTTTTGGGGATTTTATATTTTTTTAACACCTCTTTATTCACTAGAAATCTTGATGGAATGATTTTACCTTCCCCCAGCTTTTGCATTATTACTCCTGGGCTCTGCAGTATTAGTTAATCTCTCTGCCCCACTTACCAGGTTTTTACAATACAGTCTCTCAACTCATCTCTTATTAGGATGAGGGTAAGGGAATTAATTCATCTGGTCTCCTTTCTGCCAGCTTATAGTTTAAGTCAGTTAATTTTTAAGAGTTTCCACCTTGTCCACAAAAACAGTTAAAATTTTGAAGAATAAAATTCTAAAACATGTATTTGAAGGATGAAAGCTCTAATTACTGGTAATCATTTATAGGCTGACTAGCTACATCTTGAAGCTGCTGGGTTAGAAAATACTTATGTTTGTAACCAAGTATTAGAGTTAAAATTACTTGTCTCCTTTCTCAATGTGAGTTTAGTACCTTTAACATGTGTAAGACTGTATAACATGGTCACCTATGTACCTCCAGGTAGTAGATGGCATACTGTGGACAGACGCTCTGCAGAAGTTAGTTTTTTGCAGTAATATGGATAGTGCTGCCATTCTGACAGATAACATTTCCTCGGGCTGGTCTGCAGTACTCTCCACATCAGTCAGATTTTTTCAGATTCCTTTAGAAACAATAACTCAGTCTTTACTGAGGAGAAGATTTTTTTTATCTTCTTTTGTTATCTCCTTGTCATTTGCCTTGTGCATTTTGATTCTTTAAATGTTTTAACAAAATACGGAAAAAATACATGGATATTACTTACCAATTCCCTAGGTTAATGAAGCCAGTGTTCAGTTCCACTAAAGTAAGAGACAGGAATAAAAATAGATGTCTTTAATAGCCCTGCTTTAGGAGCCAGTGCTATTACAGTACATAGCCGTGCATGAGTCATTTATCAGCTATCCCTGGAGAAGGCAGGTTTATTGTACTTACGTAGAGGATTAGGCACATCTAGTTCCTGCCACAGAAATTCCTTTTGTTCATTTCAGTAGCAAACATTTGTGTGATTCACACAAGGACCGTCAGAAATCTTTTTTGCCTAAGCCAACAAAAATACGCATGTATGTCCTAACTTCTGCTGCTTATGCTCTTGCTGATTATTTAAACTTCTGTAGAGTTTGTTTTTTCTGTCTATTTCTTTTCTGCGTATTTTCTAAATCAGAAGAGGAAGTCTCTTACAGTAAAGCTAAGAAGAGGTAGTGGCTTCCAGAAAGCATTTTTCTATTGCTTCCACTGACTTGATGCAGCACACTTTTTCAGGATACCTTTAGATGAATCTGGATGTTGCACATTGTATCAATATGTCTGTGTTAAATTCATTATTATCTTTGTAATTGTCTTCTGTTTCAACAGGAATTTCCACAGATGAAAACGGTTCTACATCAGTTACCAATCAACCAGTGCATCAGAAGGAGAATATGCCATCTTTACTTGTAACAAGCAATTCTGATCAATTTCTGACAACTCCTGATGGAGAAGAAAAAGATATAAGCCAAGACAGTTCAGAATTAAAACACAGGTCTGCAAAGAAAGACTTGTTGGAGATAGACAGGTTTACTATTTGTGGAAACAGAATTGACTAAGAATATATATTTTTTTTAAATCAATGTGCTAAGGATACTGAGCTGTTGGGACAGCACATGCTACCAGAATGGACAGTTGCCAAAAGGCACATAAATATTTATTTAAAAACTTAAATTATTAATGGCAAAAAAAAAAAAATTAATTTCTTCCTACAAGTAACTTGGCTTGGTATCTGGTCAGGTCAAGTAAGTGATCTCTAACTTGCCTCTTGGAAAATGTGGTGGATCGTGAGTCTCTAGCCAGGTGGCAGAGCTGCAGTATCACTTCTCTGGAAAACGGACTGGAAAAAAGCATAACCCTGTTCTGCGTTATGAAACCATGCTTCCAGAACACTTATTTTTCATGAAGGTTCCTCCAGTATAAGGATATTCTTGGAAATGTATGGCGACTTGACCGGAAGCTTACCTGTCCAGTTACCGTGTTTTATTAAACATCTGCCAGCAGAATTCAAAACTTGTGCTTATATCAACAAACACATAAAGCATTGGTACATAAAACAGTAAGTCAAGATAGTTATTCTTGTCAACAAAAATCTTTTCAAGATGTACCTTGCAAATCTCGTAATCAGAATAAAATTTTGCCTTTAAGTGAAAGACTTACTGCTCAGTATTTTATCTGAACACTAAACACCAAGGAAAGATCACAGTAATGAAGGTTCTGCTTTACTGGCCAAATATGAAGCATATTCATTTCATATGTTGTGTGTCCTGCAAGGCAAATAATTTAGAAAATTTTTTAAAAAGCTGAGGGTTTTTTGTTGCTGCAGGAAAAAATATTAAAGGGGCACTTCTAACATTAAGGAATGGCAGTGTTAATTGCAGCAAACAAGCGTTGTGCTGGAACTGTGTGTATGACATTAACACAGCAGTAAAGAACATTGCACTGCATTTTGCATTTAACTCTTAGACGAATGACATCTGTGTATTAACTTGCCTGAGAACATGCCTATAAAAGCTCACACTGACAATCAAATCATAATTATCCATTTAATGTAATTGATTGATTGTAGTCAAACTTGAGTAGATGGACTATCTATAAAGAGCATTTAAGCATTGCAATGCATCTTAATTTCTGGTGTGAGATGCAGAGATGGGAGGGTAAAAAAAGAAGTTTTGGAATTCTCAGACCAAGAATGGATTAAATTTGAGCTCAAAACATAGGCTGGAGAGTTTTATCAGAAGACACCCCTTAGTTAATGATAAATTTTTCATATGTTGTAAAAACACACCATTAGCTTCCAAAATGCCTTTCAGACATTCAAGTAAGCACCAATTTTACTTTCCAAGGGGAAGAAACCCTAGAAGTACTTCAGTGCTGAACAAATGAAGACAATTTGCTCTTTGCTAATCTCATAATTTGTCAGAATGGGAAAGCCAAAGTTTATTTGCTGTATGAGCATGTGAAAGTTAAATGTATCTGCTAATCCCTGAAACTTGCAGGACTACAGTAATACAGCAGATGGAGGCAGTTGGACAGAGTTACGCATCTGAACAGAGTTGGTATTGAGAGAACTCTGCTGTACAGTTTAGGGTTGTCTGCTCTGGTGGGAGCTCCTTGCTGCAGTCTTTCAGCCTCTCCTCTCCCATAAGAGTAGTGGGAGTAATGGCCAAAATCTGTGGTTATGTTCAGGGATGAAAGTAAAAAGGAGTTGTGCTGTGGAAAAATTTGAAACCCTTTAATTTTTGGTGTATTTTATACTAATTGGAGATGTTCACACATTGAAATTAAGATTATCTGTCAATTTGGTGTATCTTATTTTATAATTATTTAGCAGTTGCTAAAGAAAGCTTGAAATTGCTTTCATTTTTTCTGTTGAATGACATTCTGTATCAATTTTATAAGTGCATCTTGTGTGAAACTCAATAAAATTCAATTTTGTAATATTTGTTTAAAAAAGGAAAAGTACAGCGTCGACATTTCTTTTTTAGTATTCAGAGTTGGTGATCTTTCAAAGTATTTAATGTATTAAATTCCAATTTCCATAAAGTAGGATTCTTGCAAATGTGGGACACAAATGTGCGTAAGAACTGGGTTATGAATGGTTTCAGATCTATTTCTGTGGCAGTTGGTTGCTGCCCCTTGTAGAAAGAAGGTATTGATGCCAGCCTGTTGTTAATTTGGTTTTTAAGAGCACGCATCATGTGAATGAAAAAATCCTGTCTCAGGGGAGCTGTAATTTCTGTAGTCAGTTACTCCAGTTGGATTTACACCTACACAGCGAAGCCAAGTGCAAATGTAGGATCAGCACAGGCAAAGCCCTTGCTGGGCACACAGTGGTGGCAGTGGAAGGGTAATGGCTCACGGCACTGGGGCACAAGTTCTGGCCTGAATCCTGGGGCTTTGTTCTGACGCTTAAATTGTGGTGCCTGGGTCTAAAGCAGTCCAGCTGGGCTTTGGGGTGTGGCTGGTACATCCCTGCCTGCTGTGGAGGTGTGACTTCATTGCTCTGGGATCACGGTAACACCAAGGTGCACTCACGACTGCTGCAGAGGGCATGGCAAACAGTGCTTCCCCTTGAACTCCCCAAGCCTGCTAGGGGCCCAGCTGGGCATTCCTTCCTTTTGCTGCAAGCTCTCTGACTGTTCTCATCTTTCTGTCCATGATTTATAGGGATTCCTTGGATATCTAGCAGGATATCTTTAATGAAAAGTCACAGCTGCTTCTCTGACCCTGGGTGGTCCTCTCAGAACTCTAGAAGTGGCTGAGGGGGAACAAACTACCAAACACGAAAAAACTGCAACACTGAGTCTATCATCGATAGATACAGTGGTTCATTTGGGTTTTGTTGAAAAGCTCCTGGCTTAACAGTGATACATGTAAGAGCATCAGAGATTAAGTAGTGAGTAAATTCTTCAACTGATAAATCACTCCAAAAATAAAACCTAGGCAAGCAGTGATATTTCAGCTAAAGTCACAGTTGCCAAATGAATTCCAAAAGCACATACTGAGTACAGTATATATTCATAATTAGTATTATTCATTATGGGAACATTAAGAAACAACTGGGTTTGACAAGATTATTTAATTAATCTTTTGAAGCCTTTCAGATGTTCATCAGCCAAGCAGAATTGCCCCTCAAGCATAGTAGTTTTACAATCATAAGCATGCTGTTAATTTACTCTCCTCTGAATTTAATGTGAGTTTGTGGAAACTTTTCAACTTTGTCTTAATTTTTTGTGGTGCAAAATTTTTTGTAGTCTAATAATTCATTCCGAAGCCTGTTTCTGTGACTCAGTATAATTGAGGAGGTCACTGTTGTTAAGGCCAGTGTTTGCCTAGTTGTGGGTGCTGTGCCAGCTCAGCTGTTGGGTTTGAGATGTGAATCTTCTTGGTGGTGGTGAGCAAGGATGGATGCAACTTAATTATAGCACAAATATAATCAGGTCTGTGAAGCTCCTGAAACACTGCAACATTTTGTCTTATAAACTGGGCTCCTCCATTGTGGGTAAATGAGGAGTGTGCCAACTTAGTCTTGAGCAGTCATAGCTTCAGAATGCTCTTCACAAATGCTAAACAAAATTTGCTTTTCAAATCTCTTCAGAGTAAGTGCGCTTTCTTAGAGATTTGGACTGTTAATTTTGCTGACTGCAGGGAAGCAAATAGCTTTGTGTAAATACTGAGCAGCTGTCAGGGGGAGCTGCACTTGGGACCTACCTTTATCTTGAGGAAATTTTTCTGTATAAAATTTTTAGATTGTGAAGGCTGTCAGAAACCATTTGATGTATCATTTCTGTAAGTCTTTTTCATAGTAACTTTCATCAGCCATCCAACCAAGCCTGAGTTTAGTTAGGCTTTTTTAGGACTTCAGTATACCCTGATTTAGAAAAACACTGCCAGCAGAGTTGTAAAAGATCATAAATATATAACACCAAAGAACATTTATTGGTAAGCTCACAGTTATAATAACAGAAAAATCCAAAATTGCAATGTGTTTTTAAAAACTTCTTTTTTAAAAACACCATATTTGCAATGAAATAAACTCAGATTTTAAAATGTGCCCTTGTAACTCTGCTGCCCACCTGTGCCTCACAGCTGCAGCTTTAGGCTGTGTCATTGCTTCCATTCATCACCACTGCCTAGGAGAGTGATGCTGTCAAGCAGAACTGATGTTCATTCTCAGTTGGAGGCAGTTCTGTCTGAGAGATGAACTTCAAGGAAGTATTGAGCACTGGGGGGGAGAGGGAGAGAGAGGAGTCAATTTTTGTGTGTATGAAGATGTGGGTTGCAGCAGCACTCCCTTAGATTCTAGTTTTTTAGGCTGACTTGTGCAGTTCTATTACAAGCTTTGCTAGATAAATCCTGCACTGTTTAGGCAAACACCTTGCATGCATTATCTGTTGTGTTTACTGCTTCCACATTTTTATAGCTGAAATTACTGACCTTGGATTGATGGTATGAGAGCTATGTTATTTTTAATAGAGCAATTTTTGGTGTTCAAGGAAGTCTCAGGTTTTATGTTGGTTATTCTTCCTATCCATGCTCAGTTTTTTGGACAAGAGCAATAACAACTTTATTGACTGTTTTCAATATCAGGAGTATGTTCCTGTGATGCCCAGTCCTGACAGGTGCTTAGATCATAGAGTCATTGAACGGTTTGTGTTGGAAGGGACCTTAAATATCATCTAATTCCAGCCCCACTGCCATGGGCAGGGACACCTTTCACTAAACCAGGTTGCTCAGAGCCACATCCAACCTGAACAGCCTTGAACACTGCCATGGATGGGGCATCCACAACTTCTCTTTGCCAGTGTCCCACCAGCCTCACAGTAAAGAATTTCTTCCTAATGTCTAATCTAAACCTACTCCCAGTTTGAAGCCATTCCCCCTTGTCCTGTCACTGCATGCCCTTGTAGAAAGTTTCTTTGTAGGCTCCCTGTCTGCTTGATACATTAAGTATCAAGGTAGTCCAGGAATCTCTTGTTTGATGCTGACAGTTTAAAATAAGTGGAATTGTGGATTCTTAGGAAGTGATGCATTTGGTATACTGAGAAGTTTGAAATTAAACTTAAAATCCAGCATTGGACAGCATATTTTTAGGATTGATACACTAAATCAACACAGGAAGGTGTGTGAGTTGATGCTATCAAGTACAATCCTGGTGACAGCTCTGGCTGTCAGAGCAAAATTTTCCTGCAGGTTTGATTTGAACTTGACACTCCTGTTAAAGGCAGGAATACATCCACCAGCCACCTTTTTACAGCCAAGGCAGCAGGAGCTGTGATAAGTGAGTCTCTTCTGGGAACAAGTATTGCATGTATCTAACCTGGAGGCTGTGGGACATTGTTTTCAGGTTGATGCTTTCTGCCCTTTGGATTCTCGTGAGGTGTAGCTGCAATGAAAATGAACCTTGTGTTGAAGCTCAGCACTAACCACTGATGGGAGACAATGTCCCTAATGCAGTAGGGCTGATCAAAAAAATCTGAGCGTCTTTAGTCACTTAAAATTACTTTGATAATGGAGTAGAGCAAATTCTGCTGCATCTGAGGTCATGCGTTATGGTGCCTGTTCAGCCATTCACTGACTGACCACGAGCTATTTGGCTTCCATGTGGGAACAGACAAATTCTCCAGCCAGTTTTTGTGCTAGACCCTCATTTCTCAAAAGCAAGGACCAAAGACCCAGTAGTGATTCTTTGCATAGATGTTCTGCTAATGACATCAGAGTAATTTTGTGGAATTGATTTACCTGACTTGTAGAAGGCAAAGGAGGCATTGGAGTCGTGCTACATCAGCTCCAGCCCTTCCACTACTGGGCCTTCAAAGCTTGTAAAGAATCAGGGAAAACAGTCCAGTGCACTAGGCTAGAGCAACTGGAGTGTTCTGGAAAGCCAATGATAAAATTTGGATCTTTCTTGTTCTATTCTGCTGCTTGTTCCCCCTTGCTGCTGTGTGTTGGTGCTTGTCCCACAGTCCAGCACCGGTGGCTGGGCTCCCTGCCACAAGAGCAGCTTGGTGCCAGAGCTGAGGTTTGTCCTCTGCGCTGTTCAGCTGGTGTCTGCTTGCTTTGTTCTGGTGCTCACTGCTGCACTCACTGGTTTTACCTACTTTTTTTTTTTTAATCTTGTTAATCAAGCCTGTTTCACAGTATCAGAAGCTGGATAGAGCTATTGATTCTAGCTCAAGTCCTGTCCAATGCAGTGTCCAATCCTGATATTAACATCTTTCTCAGTCTCAAATGACAGATTCCACAATCTTCTTGAACAGTAAATATATGTACACTGCAAATGCTGTTATTCCCTTCCTACTACCTGTTTTAAGTCTTCCTTACTGAAATTTAACCCTCCCTACTTTTTGTCCATCCATGTCATGGAGAATAGATTTTGCCTCTCCTCTCTTTTCTTCTTACACCCTTGGCAGCTGAGACTGCTTTGTATTTCCCTCCAGGCTCCTGCTAAACCCCCACAATGAGTTCAGCTTCTGTTTGTGTGGAGAGTGTGTCCCATGCTCATCTGAGCACAGAACTCCAGCTGATACCTTCCATCCCAGCTGAGCTGAACCTGAGGATTACATCATCTAGCTTTTAGCTGCCATATCCTGGTATGGAATTTACCTCTTAAAAACAGGATGCCACTTCTGACCCAGGAGAGTTGGAATGTGCTGCAGGAATTATATGCTTCCAATGAAACTGCCTGAGTATTCCCAAGCCTGCACTTGTGCTGTAGTACACTGCTACCAAAATGTAAAATCCTGTATTAGAGCTGCTTCAGTTCAATTTTTTTACCATCTGTTTCTGTGGTTAGTCAAGTTTGTTTTGAACTCCTGTCATGTAGCGTATCCAGAGCCTGCAATTCACCTTTCTCTGGCACCTGCCCAGTATTACTGATTAGAAGCACTGAGTGGCAATGTAGCATGAAGAGACCCCTGCAAAATCTTACTGCTTTGTGAGGATGAAATAGTGATAAATATTCCCCAAGCAGAATTTCACAAGAAGTTTTATCAACTGCTCCAAGCAATTTTAATCTCTACTACGTTTCCTTAGTTTGGAAATATCACATGAAGGAGTATCAAAAACCTCTTAAAAGTCAACATATGTGATTATCTGCTGCTTCTCACCTTATAGTGTGCTGCGTTGTTGAAGAGAAATGCACTGATTTGAAATGATCTGACAAATTTATGCTGGCTTTCATTCATCATCATGTTACTCTTCAAATGCTGAAAAGAACAAACCCCAAATCTGATTATGTGCCCAGAAAAACTGTGGAAGACTGCAGTTAGTTTGATCTATCATTTCCTTTTTCCCTTTTCCAAAGATTGCTCTTTTAAATCACAAGAAATCTGCTAACAACTTTGTTAGCCACTTTTCAGAGTTTTCTGTTTTGGTGCCAAGGATAAGACCTGAGCTGAGTGAAAAATCTCACATACCTCCATACTGATGTGTCAAGATCCCCATGAGTTCCCACGAGATTGCTGGTGGTATATTTGGCAGAGAGAATGGTGAGTTTGTACTGCTGTGTTTTGTCTTAGTGTGGTGTTTCTACAGAGGAGGGTGATATGAATAAAGTAAAAAGCTCTCATGATGTGCAAAACCCTGCTAATGTGCCTTCAATTACCTCTAGGGGTAAAAGGAGAAAAGTGCAAAGATGTCACCAGAATTTATGTTTCTCGAAGGCCCTTCAGCAGGAATAGAGAAGATATGAGATAAATCTCTGAAGCATTTTGTGATGTCCTAAGTGCCCAGAGATGAGAAACAAGAAAACAAAGTCCTGTCAAACTCAGCCACCATGACCTCAAGCACAGGGTAAGGGCTGTGGCTCTCTCTGTCCCGGTCCTTTGCTGTCTCGGGGAGATGGAGTGGTGTGCAGCTCAGGCAGTATCCACAAGCATCTGAAATGTTCAGTGGAGGCATATTCCTACCTGTCCTTCCCTGGGATTTACAGTAACTACCTGGCTTTTTCTGGTCCTTAGGCTTTAGTTGAGATTGAAGTGTTACTGCTTACCAGTGGGCTCCTGATATTCTTTTCCTCCCAAACCTGACTTAAAGCCTCCCCATCCTGGAAAGCTGACAGACAGAGAAGCTTCCCTTGTCAAGAGGGTTCCCATCTTCCTCAACAACTCATGGGATGTCATCCCATGGCTGAGGATGACAAAGCCATCTTGGAAAGATCACCTGTATGGTCCCCTCCAGGAAGCTTTTGGCTTTCCCTGACCCTAAAACAGAAGGCTTAGGATTCACAAGTCTAGAGCCGCATCCCTGCTATTGTCTCTCCTGCTCTTTCTAAGAAGCTTCGTTGATTGGTCGGGGTCCTTTCCTGTGTGACTCTTGGCTATCTTTGTGCTGCTTGGGTGCAGAGAACACATCTCCTGCAGGAGCCCTTTCATCACACCCATCTGAAAGTTGCACCAGTCCCTGCTGCTTTTTCATTGCAGTGATAACTGTAATTTGTTTTTTTGGCAAGACATTTGTTCTTTTCTACAACAAAGAATGAACCTTTACTTGCTGGCAGGATACTGGAGCAGCCTAATAAACCATCTTTATTCTGGTGCTACCCGCTAAGAGCAGAAGCAGAGGAAGCCTGTGATACATTCATTTCCTTCCTTCTTACCCTAGCAGGTAGAGTGAGCAACAAATCACTTTCTTCTGAACTATATTTTTAGTGGAAGACTGTTATCATAACTCTTCTTGATCACGTCTTTTCCTAGACTAAAGTAGCTTAAGGTTCTCTCCTCTAGACTCTACCTATTTTGTCTGCGTTGGTCCCAAGACTGGAGGCTATTCTCCTGTCAAGGCTTCACAAAAACCTTCTGTTGGAACAAAACCAACAGCGTGATTCTTCCTTTCCATGATATGCTCCTATTGAAGTACCTTATGGCAAATCTGTCATTAAGTTGTCTCTGTCACCATAAACTTTGGATGTTTCTCATGTAGCAGTATGGCCAAATTGCATCAAGTCTGGGCTGGACTTCAAAAAGATTTAGATGTTAATGAATTTTATTTAAGCATCTGAATGCTTTTATGAAACTGATCTCTTCATATTCTGTTGAGACCGGCACTTCTCATTATTAAGGTGTAATAGCCATAAATATGGATTAATGGTTTGGCTTTGGGACCCTGACACCTTGATTACAGACAATCAAACATCACTTTATTTCAAGACCTGAAGCATCTAATCGAGATGCAATATCAGCTCCACTTACAATGTCACTATCTTGAAATCCTCCATGTAGTGCTGCGAAGGGGAGACGAAAGCTGCAAGCTTTGCCCAATTTCCTTTGCACTTCAATAATCTTTACATTTACACTTCCAGTGAGGTGTCAAAGATTCGGATGTTATATTTTTGGATGAGAATTGAAATAAAATACTTCAGGCATGAAGTTAAGTCTTTGAGCCTGAATGCTCAGTGCAATACCAGCAGACCACAAAGAATCAGAGATATACTTCACCTTGACAGGTTTTCTGTGCAATGAATGTATTTTAATACAGTGCTAATTTAGTGTAAAGACCCCAGTGTTGTCTATAAAATCGAATGAAAAAAGCCCTAAAGTCAAATACTTGTTATAAAAAAGACAACAAATTCCACAAAAACAAACAAGAAAATGAAAACAAAAAAGCAAACAAAAACCCACACATAGCAAAAGTGAAAACAAACCCCAAACCTCACAAAACCCCACAAAACCCACCCCACACTATTGCTATCAGGTAAATGGTAGAAACTTCCAGGGTGTTGCAATTTACAAAAATCTTCAAAATTATGTGGGGCAGCTCCTCAATTGTAGCTGACTTTTCCTAATTAAATTTAATTAGTAATTTCTAGGTTGTAAGTTGAAAGCACCACTATAGCTTTCCCTTCGATGCAGTAACATTTAAATATAACCTTAATCTGAAGTAATTAATTAGGAAATACACTTAAAAGTTTGTGTCTGCTTGAAAAGTGATACACTTATGAAAACCTACAGCCCAAAATCTATAATAGCTCTCACCTAAACCACAGTCCTTCTGCTTTTTGAAATGTGCAATTAATCCCTGTGCAAATGTAGTATCATGCTTTCACGATTTCAGTCAATAATCTCAAAACCAACAAATCTCAATTAAGCCTCAGAGCAGCACATTCTCTCACAGTGGGACATAGAAGACTATTTCTGCTTAAGAAATCCATGAAATGAAGAACAGGGAATCTAGCTCACTGACCCAAAATCTGTCTCAGAGTAAGGAACAAGGCCAGAAGGACCTATAGTGCTGGTGCATCCTAAAGAACAGCATTTGCCTGAAGCAAAGAAACTATTTGATTTACTTTCGATTTACTCACTGTGTTAGGCTTCACCAAGGGAATGTGCCAGGCAGTTTCAGGACCAGGTTTCAGAATTATCCATTTTCCAAGGATAAAATTCAGGGCAAGTTCACCCCTGTCTGAAGCACCATGATTGATATACACTGTGAGATTTGAAAAACAAGAAGTTTTGAATGCTGCTTTCTTTTCTTGGACCTCCAGGACATCTTTTTTATTAGTGGTAATTACTTGGACCCTTTTGTCTGTGACCCTAAGAACTGGAGACTTGTTCTCTAAAATAAGTGCATAAATTGCAGATTTCTGTACAATCAGATGACCTCAGGAGTTCCAGCCATAGGAAATACAGCAAGCACAAGTCTTGTGAGACTGCAGTGCAAAAATGATGCTTGTCACCTTAACTAAACATTTTCTCCCAGGGTGAAATGCTCCTTTAGTGCAGAGAACCCACAGAAGAAATTTCGCATCATATTATCATATAATTATATGGGCTTATTAAGACCAATCATGGTAAGAACTGAACACCTCCTAATTCCCATGTCTGTAATGAGCATGTTACTGAATTGCCTTGGCTGTGCACAGCTTTCTTTCAAGGCAGCAATTAGAGCAGACCCGATTGTGAGCAGGGTTAGCTGACATACGGCTTGCAGAACAATTTACTTTGACTGAACTGTTGTCAAAAGTTTTTGAGTTTACAGTCACATCCAATTCTCTAGAGCTAATAATAATCTGATAACACAGAGAACATTTTTTCTCTTTCCTTCTTTAATGCATATCTGAGAATTCAGAAATCTAAGTCTAAAGAATAATCTTCCTCTGTCTTGACCTTATGATTTCTCTGTGTCTTTGAATGGTACAATTAGAAGTAAGAACGCAGGTCTTCTCCAGGTCTGATGCACAATTAGACCAATTTTAGTATGGCCATATTAAAATGATTGTGCCACTTTGGTGAGGTAAAGTACCTACCAATTAAGTTCTGACTGGCAGCTGTGCCCTGCTGCGGCTCCTCTGTTCATCTGGCAGGTGTCATTGGCTGTAGCAGAAGGCAAACAGTAAAACTCAGATTAGGTAACTACTGAAAAAGCATCTTTTCCTCTATTTTCATTTCATCTGAGAAACATTCTCCACAACACATCAATGTGTACACCTGTCCCGTCCAGAAATGGTTCTTTAAAATGAAATTCAGCCTTGGTCACATGCTCAGGGATGAGTGCGGAAGGCATTTCCCTCTCTAGCAGGCAATTTTGTTATCTAGTGACTACAACTGTACTGAGTCAAGGCCAACCACTGTGCTACAGTTTCAGGGAAGAGGCTGTTGGGAATGACCAGAGCTGTGTGAACACATGAGAACAGTAACTGATGATCTGAAAACTTGACTTGGGCGAGTACCATTTGCTTCTAGCAGCAGTCACCCACAGAAGTTGAATGGGAGCACAAAAATATAACAGCACAGCAATTCTCTTGTGCTAAAGAAGGCAGTTTTTGCCTGTCCAGGCATTTTGATAGACCAATTCTCTTCAATAAACTAAGCTGTAGTTCAATTTATTTGTTTTCAAGAATATCACAAAATGCAAATCAAATGCTTCTGTCTTAAAATCCAAACATAATACATCTCTAGCTTATAGAACTGATCAAAGATGTACTAACTGTTAAAAAAAGATGTATTAACTGTTTGAAACAAATCCTATTTTTCACATACTCCTCAATGCAAACACTAAACGTTCCCTTAATTTGAGAGAGCTTTATTAGGAGTTTTCTTACAAGAGTTGGAAAGAAATATAATGGTCATCTTCATTTTCTTGTTCATGGTAACGCAAGGACAAACCCTAAAGCAATGCAGATTGTTGTGCAGATTTGTTAGTCAGGGAATTTCTCAACATCTTCATAGGTTTCACTCTGGATTGCTGCACAGCTGAACCAAGACAGTGAAAGATCGGAAAGGTGTCTCAGACTGTTTTAACTACAGGAAGGAACTGAATATGGATGCATCTTTAATGGGATGCTGGCAAAGACTGGCGTTGTTTAGCAGAACCTGAAAAAGAC
Organism: Donacobius atricapilla; assembly: GCA_013397315.1. Classification (NCBI taxonomy): domain Eukaryota; kingdom Metazoa; phylum Chordata; class Aves; order Passeriformes; family Mimidae; genus Donacobius; species Donacobius atricapilla. The sequence continues at coordinate 561,677 of WBMY01000544.1, read as the reverse complement.
CAAACAGGATGGTGTCCTTTCTAACATCTCATCAGCCTTACAGCCAGGACCCAGAGTCCTGTCTTTAAAGACTTTCTTTTAGAGTCCTGCTATGTGGGGTTTTGCAGCTATACCATGGCAGCCCCCACTGGCCCCCTCCGAGTTCTTTCTTCTCTTGTGCTCATTCCTGCACCTACTTAAGCAGTACCCAAGTGAGCTTTGTGGCTAAGCCTTGTGCTTAATAAGATTCAAAGCTTTCCTCTTGAACTTGGTGCCACTCCTGAAAACCCAATGTCGTGGGTTAGGAAGGGCACTCCCGAGGTCAGCGGCCGCTCTCTCCACTGAGAGTCTCCCAAGGCGGATGGTGCTCCCCTTCCCCCCTCATCCCGTGGGAGACAGAAGGCAGAGATTATAGGCCGAGATAAGAACAATTTACTGAAAGCGACAATGAGATAAGAAAATGAAAGTAACAGCAACAGTATTAATAATAAAAGGTATAAGACAAAGAAACTACACAGAAAAAACACAACGAAGTATCAACCAGCTCTTCCCCACCACACCATTTTTCCCTGTCCTGAAAGAGTGAGCAAGTCCCTTACTCCTGTATGTTTCAGAGATGTGAGATGGTACCAAATCGGCTACTGTAAAAAATTACCCTGCCCTGGCTGAAATGGGGACACACATCCACTTTACTACAGCAGTCCTCTTCCCTTGCTGGGCATGGTTTGTCCTGGTAGCTGATGGACAGAAATGAGTTTGAATTGGACCGCCAATGCTTGCTGTGGGGCTTCACACACATTCTCCTCCCTAAACCAACCATGACCCTCTTTTTAACATCCAGCCCCTCCTCTCAGTTTGTTTATTTCTTGCTACAAGCCCCTTCTAACACCTGAATAATCTCATTTTACCTAACAGTGTCCTATTTAACCTGGTGGTTCCCACTGTGGGTTAACAGAAGAACCCACGTGGAAGAGTGAGGTCATCAGACAAGGACAGTGCCCTAGCACACGAAACAGCAGCTGCTTTTCCAAAGAAGACCCTGTTTCACTAGCAGTATTGAAGAGATGGAGATAAATGCAACTGTGAATTAGCATACAAACTGGGTCGTCAACAATTTCTCATTTCCAGTCAGGACCACTTTTTCCAGAACATCTGGCATTGATACTAATCAGTTCTCCATCCTTCATCTTCCAAATTTTTTACTGCTTTACTACTATCTCTTGCACAATTAATGCAAGTTCGTGGCCTTTTATGGCCACTGTATTTTGGAAATCTGAGCTCTGGAGGCAGACTCAGTGCTGCACAAGCTGCTGCAGTGTTTGAGTGGAGCTGCTGGGAGTTCAGCAGGGGAGGTTCCTCTGGGCCCACCCTGCTGCACTTGCTGCTGTTTCCCAGATTCAATAGTATTCCTGATAGCTCTAATGATCAGGGAAGACACTTGCACAGACACAAGCAAAAGTAGTTCATATAATCCCCACAAATTGTCAACAATTGAGAGACTGAGCTAGAATTTGATATCTGTAAAAGACTCCAGTGAGAAATTTTCCAGGTTTATGTGTTGCTCAGTGCAGTAGTTGTTTGATGTCCAACTCAGAAACAAAAACCACAATTGTCACCAGAAATTCTTTTGATGAATATCTGAAAAGTACTTCTAGCATGATCACTACTTCCTCTGATGTCTCTATAAAAAATAAAATAAAATAAAATAAAATAAGGCAAGTTACTCAGAAAACAAATTAAACTTCTTTTATATTATTTTGACGAGAAGCTCAGTCAATTACCAATGTTTATGTAAGTATTATGTCCTGAAAAAAATAGAGTCTTTGCTTCTGGGATATATAATTTTCTGGCAGGTAACCTGAAAACAGGTCTGTTTTCAAGCTACAATACAGGGGATTTCAGTACAGATGATTTCCTGTACAGGTGATTTCAATGTAACTCTGCACAGCCACAGGTGTCTGAATTAGTCTTGGATTCCTTCATATAACAGGGACTGTAGTCCTGAACAAGTGAAGGCAGCACTAGCTCTGGCTGTCTTAGGTGGTTGACAAAGGTACGGGTGGAGCATTTGGCTTGCAATTTTTGGATATCAGACATCCTTTCTTCCTGTGGATCTTCTTTATGATGTGCACTGGAAAATAAAGGGTAGTCCCGCCTTAATTCTTTTTTAGAGGTGTCCATGCTTTTGCTTTGGCTATTAGCATCAGTAGGCTTGGGGTTTTGTCTCATTGTATGAAAAAAAAACCCATTATGTATAATTATTTAAATAGAAATGGTTGGTTTGATTTTGAGAGCATGGAGGAGATCTCCCTGATCCATGAATGCCACAAGGGAGGCAATATTCACCCAGCAGGGGTAATAGAAGGATGCTGAGTGATGAGGGCACGGTGGTGATATGGACTATGACATTGAGTGGAAATATCACGAGTGCAAATAAAACTCAAATTTCTCTAGGCAGCCAAATTGTGGGTAGTAAGAAAGTAGTTGCCATAGAAGATGAAACACCAAATAGCTTTTTTTTTTTTTTTTCTCATGGCATAAGTATAACTGTGTGCACCCAGAAAATAGTGAGAAAATGCTCCAGGCTGAACAAAAATGCCTCTGTTTCTTTGCAACTGGAAATTGAAATAACTGGTGGGTTTGGGTTTTGGGTTTTTTTTCATGACTTCAGACTGCCTGTTACTCCAAAACAGAGGGGGGACGGTGTCATCTTCTGCCTTTTAGCTGGCTACCCTGATAGTGAGCATGATGAACACTGAAAAACAAGACTATTGCAGCATGAACCAGTTGTCAGCTTGAGGATGGACTTTTCCTTTTTTTAATCTTTCTCCAAATGGGTAACGGGAGACGTTTCAGCATTGCCATTTTCTTGGGAAAGAAGTGGTTCTTCCTGCTAAGGAAGAAATCCTGAGGAATTGCATGAGTGACACTTATTCTCTCTCTCCCTCTTTTTTTTTTTTTCCTCTCTTTTAAGCATTGTTATTTCTGTGTCTTTAAGCAGCTTTGCACTGTGGATCACATCTATTTTGAAACCTAGAGACTAAGTTTTGTATGAATACCAGTTAGGGAACCTGAATCCTTATCAGCAAGACTCAAATCCCATTAGTATTACATTTTGCATAAAATATTCAGAATGAATTACATATATTTGTAGGGCAAAGGAGGTGTAAATTAGTAAATAGGAAAAAAAAAAAAAGTAGGAAAGCATGGCCTGAAGTGTGTAGCTGAGACTTGGGAAATCATGCATAATGAATAAGTAAGCATGCTGTTGAATTTGGATAGTATCTGTAGGTGGATGATGGAAATTCCATAGCACTGAGGTGTAAATAATGCACAATCATTTAGTAATTGCGACCTGTTACTTATGAAACAGAGGAGAATGTGCCAGGAAGACCCTGACAATAATGCTCAAAATAAGTCTCTTCATGAACACCTCCCAGCAGCCATTACAAAGGCAATATGACAATTTGGGAATGGTATTTTGATGATTCCTTCACCTCTCCTGCCCTCACTCATCACAAAGGGATTTTTGCAACTCTGTGGATGAGGGCTTCCATTGCAGGATGTTCAAACACTGAACTTTTCAGTTGCTGGAGGGAAAATTCACCTAAAATGTGTGTCCTCTCTACACGTAACTGAAAACAAGTACATGCACAATCTAATTTATTTATAAAATCTCAGAAATGGGCATGTGCTGCTGCAGATGAATTCAAAAGAACAGCTGGCTCAAGCTAGATGCTGCGGATTAAAATACTAATTAGTGTTTTTCTAAAGGCTGCATCTCATACTTCAATTCACCCCAGGACTAGGGAAAAAAAAAGATATTCACAGCAGGAGCTGAGCATTGCCAGTGTTTATATGCTATTGAAACTTCACTCAAAAGCAGCACAAACTTACCCTGAGCTCTTCCTCTGCTTCCACATCCCTAAATGGCTCTTTGCAATAGACCACTTTTGGAGCAAAACAATTTTAAGTACAGAAGCCAGTGAACAACTACTGTTTTCTATATCCTGACATTTTATCTACTGCCTCACTGCTCTGGTAGTTGTTATGGCGTGGGCAGTGGTGGGACCCCCAGGAAACTCTGCCTAGCAGGAGCATGAAAAATTGTGTTTTCTCCAAGAGGGCCCACATGCTGGGGAGTCCTCCTTCAGACTCACTTGTTTTGGTAACTAAAGGTAATCACATCTTTTGAAATCAGGAGAAAATAAATCCTCTACATATTTTTCCAATTACAGAGGACAAGAAAACCCTTTTACCTTTTCTTTGATTTCCACAGATTAACTGGAGGGGACTAAGTTGAAGGCCTTGCTCTTTCTCCGGTTGGCAGCAGTGTTTTGGTCTTTATTTGAGCCCCCAGCCACTGAGGAACCAGCACTCCTGCTGTCCTCACAGGTCACTCCAAAATAAAATAAAACTGTGGCTTTGGTAGCTTCCCATCAGGGTTTTTATTGCCTCACTGGTGAAGTGTCCCTTCCTTGCTTGGGGAGGGAGCTTCAGCAGCCTCTCTCTTCCTGTTTGTTAATAAGACCACAGGAAGATCTTTCCACAGTACAGAACCCAGAGCTTTGTCCCTGTCTGACATGCTGTCTAAAAAATAGATAAAGGAATTAAATCTTTCAGAAAACATCTTAAATATTTGTGATATTTGTGCTTGAAGGTGATGTATGTTTGTCTCTGAATATGGAAAACTAATTCCTGTCCAGTGCATTCAGAATGGATAAACAAGTTGCCATGCATAATTTTAATGGTGAAAATAAGTTTCCATGGGTGACAGAATGAGGATAAATGCATTTAATATGAAATCCTTGTTTATATATGGACATATAGGCTATATTTCTCATACACCATGGTATAATTTCAAAAGCTTTTCTAAGGTTTTTATAGCTCCAGTTCTGCTCAAAAGAGAATTCAGCAGACCATGTGGAAACTCTCCCCTTCCTTTAAGTGGTTTAATACATGGGCAAAAGAAACAGCTGGTGAAGGCAGAAGCCTGACAGGGACAACAAAAACCCCACGAGAGGCAGCCACTGCCTCCTTTGCCTACAAGAAGAGGAATCCCTGCTGGTGGTGAGGGTTTTGGCAGTGCGGGGCAGGGCTGCTCTGGTGGGGGGCAGAGGCAGCTCTGCCCCATTCTCCAGTGGGAGCTGTATCACGAGATGTTCACTGTGAAAAAATAGAAGTTCAGCTCTTTCTGCTCTATCAAGAAAACTTGCTCCAGTCTTGTCCTGTCCTAACCCATGTAACATTGAACCTCTGTGGAGGATGAGTTTATAACATGACACTGATCTCAGCTGAGGTTCTCTGGTGTGGTGAGGGAAGCAAATAAAAGCATGAAAAAGGGGCTGAAATATATTTGGAATCTTCTGCCCTGATGTCAGTGGTCACGATAGCTGCACGGTTGCCATGCCAAAGGCAGTCTTTTTCTCAATCAAAACACAACAAAAGGGAACAATTCTCAATATTGGCACTGCAATTGCATTTCTAATGGGTATTCTACTATCTGAAGTGAAAGCCCAGCAGTTCCAGAGGGCTCTTGCATGGTTTTGACTAATATAAACATGTATTCAGATGCAATTCTTCCTTTGCAAGCTGATCCCATAGTGTATTTACCTAAGCCATTCTCTTCTGGGGGTAGCTTGATGACACACTTCCAGCATAAGAATCACTAAACTAGATTTAGTCATGCATACTTGACTCACAGTCTTGTGTTACTTAATTTAGTACAGGCCATTAAATATTTTTACCTCTGTATTAGGGTCAGGATAGGAGAACTAATCAAGAGAGATTCATGGAGGCTTTATGTGTCATGCGAAGTACTCAAGTTAATCTTCCACACTCAAACTTACTCCTCACCACATGTGACTGAGAGAAAAATACACAGAGGTCACACATTTCATGTAAAATGCACATGTGAGTTTGCTGAGAAAAGTGTGCATGTGTACCAGGCAAATATTAAACATTAAAACCATCTTCATTTCAAAGCAAAGCTTTTCAAGGTGAGAATAAAGATGTTCAAGGTGACAGCCAGAGCAGAGGCACAGAATCCCTAGCCTGGTCTGACCTGAAGATGTTTTGTTGATACACCATGAACGTATTGCAGTGGCACAAAATACTGCTTAGTTCAGCATTGCTACCTTGGAGCAGGAGATGCTTGTTGGGGTTTCAAAGCACACGGTTTTATTAATATATTAAGAAATAGTTACACTGGTGCAAACATCCTTGCTACACAGAGGCCCAAAGTAAAAAGTCACATTTGGCACAGTCATTTTGGAAATCTTAATCTATTTATCCTCTTTAGTATTCATCTTGTTAAACATGTACAGCACTAGATAAATTGGTACTACTTAAATATTTATCAAATGTCTCCCTGCATGTTTAAATAGCAAGCAGGCAGCCAGTCATAAACATCAACTTTTTTTTTTTTTATCATTCCTCCAGGATCATCTACATTTCTTCTTTGGCCCTCAAAGGCTCGGCACCACAGTCAGCCCAGTGCCACAGAGCAGGGAGAAGCCGGGCAGGGTCTGTGGGAGCAGAGCCCAGAACCCCCTCGGGGCTGAGCCCCAGGTCCCTGGCACAGCAGCGCAATCCCTGCGTGGGGCTGCAGCGCTGGAGCTGGGCTCAGCCTCCTCGCACGGTTACCCGCTGCTGTGTGGGGCACCAAGCAAGCACTGCAGCACATTTTTATTCAGAACAAGTTTTGTTTACCCCCATGATTCCAAATCTCACTCTGGCTTCAAGCTGTTGTATTATCACAACCTTTTTCTGCAAATAAGCTTTAAAAACCTAGTTTGCATCACTATCAGGAAGCTTAAAAGCAGAATGGAAAGGAGAGAACTAATTTAATATGAACTACAAAATCATAGCAACAACCGTGAACACAATCTCATCCCACCCCACTATTTTACTGGTGAGTGGTACATTTTAGCAGTGCTGAAGTTTATGCCAGGTGCATGCAAGGAATTGCAATTAGAATTTGCTTCCAGCCACATTTCACACAGCACCAGTGCCAGCCAAGCACAAACACGCATTCCACTGCTGGGAGCTAGAAGGAGAAATGGGAGCAAAGGGTCCTGAGCAGACCAGGGCATGGTGCAGACTTGGGTTCTGACACCAACACTGGATGTCTTACAGGTTCACTGGGCTCAACATGGTTTGTTTCAACTGCATGAGTGATGACAGGGCCAAAGCACAGCCATGGACATCCTGCACTGCAATAGCATCTTCCCCCAAGGAGCCATGCACTTCACAAGCATCTTTGCTTCCCTTTTACAGACAGGGAAATCAGTGGAAAAAGAGGTTGTAACAACTTTTTTCCAGATGTATTAAAAGCTGTGGACAAATGATCCAACAAAATCAAACCCCTCTGACTCCTGGTTTTGTGCTATTCCCACAAAACCATGTTTAACCCTGCTCCATATAAAACCAAGAATACTGATGGTGCACTATTCTTTTCATTGTACACAATAGGACATTCAGTGTCAATGGTTCAGTGACAATATTTGAAGTTGTTTCAAGCAGAGTTTTTGAGGGCCCAATTCTGTGCCTTCCAAAACTTTTATTAATGATACAGATAAAGGAGTGGAGGGTGCCCTTATAAAATATGCAACTGATGTCAGTTTGAGAGACAGCAGGCATTTTGGAGACAGAATTATTCAAAATAGTCTTTAGAAACTGGGGAAGTTCTAAATCAAATATATGAAATCAAATAAAGGAAAATGAAAAGGAGGAAAAAAAATCAAATACACACCCAAAAACCCCCAACCCTGAAAATACATGCCTTACCAGCAGTATTGCATAAGAGATTCTGGATATTGCAGGACCCAACACACACGCTGAGTATGTGCCTACCGAGAAGGCAGATTCATCAGCATGAAGAAGAAGCTCTTTATGATGTGGGATTTTGTTAGGTTGCTTTCCTCAGGAAAGCAGCTCTCAGCTGGAGTAACGTTTACACAGGGGAGCTATATGTTTTAAAGGACACATGCAAGTTGGAGAGAGGTCACAAGACAGAAATGACAACATGACTCTTAGGATAGCTTTGAAGAACTGGGCTTTGATCCAGAAACCAGAAGACCAGGGAAAGGACAGGATAATGTGTTCCAGTACATGTTTCAGTATTTCAAACACTGTTTCGAGAACGACAATCAATTATTCCCGATGTCCACTGAGGGAAGGATGAGCAGAAATTAACCTAATTTTCAGCAAAGAATATTTAGGTTAAATATTAGGAAAATTTTCTTATTATGAGCATAACTAAGTGTTGGACCAGACTGCCTGAGGGACATGGTCTGAGGCACTGCCTTCAAGGGAGGTGCTAGAGTGCAAGTTGGACAAGTGCCTCAGGATGTTCTGGGAAGACTTTGCAGCTGGAAGGGGGAACTGGGGACCCTTTCCACTCTGTTTCTCTACACATGTGGTATTTCTCCTGCTGTGAGATCCACTGACCCAATGAAACGTAATATTCTTGACACTACTATCAGTCTTAGTATCTGGTCATCACAGCAGCTTCTGGAGCGAAAGAGGGAGGCTACAAGTCTGCTCCAACTGATGAAACAACTCCGTTGATAAGACTGAGTAAAAGTGCTCCAGGGAAATTATTTTGGTCACAAATAAGTTCAAAATGACTTCATACTATGATCAAAGCACTGCTAAATCTGTGCTAAACCTCTTCTTGCCCACCAAGAAGAACTGACATTCTGCAGATTTGAAATACAGCAACTGAGGCAGCCTGGATACAAAGGTTAACCTAGACAGATTAATATGAGCTTGTATAAAGCTCTTAATGCTATTCCAAATGCTAATAGTGACTGACATTATAGGGTTTCCTGGAACCGATTTAGAAAGACAAGTATTGTTTGCCATAAAAGTCTGTTTATCTAACCAGAAGAGCAAGAATTCCTTAACTACCCAGCAATTTAACCGATTATGATCTCATTTAACAGAGAAATAATTCCTAAATATGGCATTTATCTGTCTGATTTCCCAAGACACTGTACTGTACCATACACTGTTCTTCAAACAGGGCTTCAGAAGCACTGCCGAAATATTATGTTGGCAGAAAGCTGTGAAACAAGGCAAGTCTTATTTTAACCATTTTGCCAGTCAGTAAAGTGAACTGCAGCAAGTGCAGTGTTTTCCTCAAGGTGAGAAACAGTGGGACAGACAGAGTCCCAGTGAGGGGCTTTAGATTCTCAGTGTCCATCCCCATGTCTGTTGTTCCAAGCCCAGGAATGGACAGCTCCTGGTTAAGCAGTAAATGATCCTCAGTGCTCTTCAGCACACAGGTGCTCTGTGGAGTTGCTTTTGAAGCTTTTCAGCCATGCATATTTCTCCTTTTCATTTCAGCCAAACACATAATTTTCCCTTTTCTTTTTTTTTTTTTTTGTCTTTTTAGGGAAATAACAAATGCGAGACTATTGTGAATCTGGCAAAGGCATAAGAGAAATTTTGAGAACCTCAGGGAGCTGAGCCATTTCACTGAGAGTAATCTTAGCTCACAAATAGAACAGCAGTCCCTGGTAGTATTGCAAATGCTGCTTCAGCAGCAAAAAATATCTTAGATTTTTTTTCCCTCTTAAAGAGAGAAAAACATACACTTTGAAAGAGAGAAAATAATATACTTTAAATCTTTAAGTGCCTCTGCCAAGAACTTTAAATCAGTTGATCCTTGAGGTTCCTTCCAATCTGGTATTCTAGGATTCTGTGATTTAAGCTTCCAGTTATAAAATATTATCTCCCCTTCTCCATCACAGAAGAGCTTCAATGTTAAAAAAGAAATTGAGCTTCTCAATAAAAATTAAAAGACAAGATGCTTACAGAAAATAAATATCAAAATGGCTATAATATAAACTAACTTAGCCTGGAAAATCAACTGGAAGAATTTTTCAAGTATATGTGGTATACTGTGTCATTAAGTACAAACTAATAACATTTGATGTATCCCAGAATTCAAATTTGGCTGACAGCTAAACACATTTATCTCCTCTTGTTGAGTTTAGTGTAAACTGTATTCATTCCCGTCCAAGGGAATGTTTCCTAGTATTTCTGGGAATTTTCATAGATTCACATAGGCAGGAAATATTTTTGATGCAATCTCTCTGCTCTTTCTTTGGCAGCTCCTGGGCAAAATTACTATGCACACTTTTTTATAAAATTTGCTGGGTTTTGCTCTGTGTATTGAGATATTCTGCAATCTACTTAAATCCAATTACAAAACCACTGCACTGTGCATGTTTCATAATATGAAACAGCTGCTAAGGAAAGCTCAAAATACATTTCATGCACTTTTTAATTACATGCCTTTACTGTACCAACTCTCAGCTCATACAGAATATATAAACTAATACATTTTACTGCAGTGAATTGTGAATTACTTTTTATAGGATGATTGCTTCTACAACTACAGCACAAACTGGGAATTTATTTATTTCCATACTACAAATAGCAGAGGGTAACAACTACAAATGTGAAAAAGCAAATATTCAAGCCTGTACAGAGGCAAATGCTACAATGAGCAAGGTGCAACAGAAACAGAGAAAGCTTAACCAAAGCATGATGAAAACTACTATTATTTGGACTATGCCTCTAATCCCCTTTAAGGCCTTTTGGTGGCTGCCTCATCAAACAGGCAGAATGAAATGCAGAGGAATTTAATGAAGTGTCCATTTAGCGAGAGAAATGGGAACAGGAGTTTGCAATCTAAGCTCTAAGCTGTTAGACCTCAGATCTTCAAATATCTGTAATTCAATGTCCAGGGAATTAAGGAGCAGAAAGACTGACACAATATGAGTGAGGCTCAGATTTATAGATAAAGCATTAGGACAATAAATAATGGCTTCTAGATTTGTCAAAAGGCCCTTTCTACCTTAGCAACTGTGGAGGATTTGCAGGCTTCATGTGCTGAAGGGAATACTACTGCTTTCTAGTTGGAATTGGCACAAAAATCCTAATCATTTATCTGTCATGTCTACTTTGGACCACTGCCTGTTCCAAGAACAGACGCTCTTTTTAAAAACTTATTTAATTATTTAACTTTTTTTTTCTAATACATTATTATGAAAAGAAAGAGAAAAGCGTAGAAGTTCTACCTGGCAAGATTCAAGAATGATGCTACACTATCATGGTATCTTCACTCTGTCAAAGGAAAAGACTAAAATAATCTCATAAAGGTCAAATGGCATCACACAGTGTTGGGCCAAGACGTAGAGGTCAGAGTTGAAGATTTACTATCACCACTGAGTGGTACCACACCTAATTCTTTGGTATTGCTTGATAGTGTGCACTCAGTACACTGGTCATCACTATTGTGAGGCTGTTCAAAAGAGTGAAAAAGAAACTGGAAAATTAAACTGGACTGCTGAGGTGAAGGCTAAAATTTTAGTCTTTAATGATGAGAGAAGATGTCTGTTCAGACATTTCACAGTACACCAAAGTCTACTCTCATCTGACCCCCAGGTACCTCTTCCCAGGAGTCTGCCATACCTGTTAGCTTGATATTGAAACTAGTATAAGCCTTCCTGGGTTTGTGTATGTTGTGCATAGGAATCACACGCAAGGTGATCAGAACAGTCCTCTCTGGCTTATGAAACAACACCTAACCATTCCTGAACAAGGAGCTTATGAAACAAACAGCTGACCATTCCTTTCTTCACGGCATTCAGTACAGACCAAAGAGTGCAGGACTTGCTGCAGCCCCTTTTATGAAAGCAGGTGATGAGCAAACTCGATGAAAGTCAGTTTTTGTTTTGCCCAAACTATAGATGATTATGTTGGTACTTGGGGCACGAACAGGACAGGACCACTGTTAGGTGTTCCTCGAGCTTTTATTGAGGCATCAGTCTCATAACAAGGGTTTTACACAATTGAAGGATAGCAACAGGTCACGTCTGACAGCAGCACCCAAAGATTTCTTTGTTACACGGCATTTTAAAAGTTTTCCAGCCAATAGCATATTGCTAAAGCTTACAATTGCTATAGCAAATCACTGGGAGCACACATACACCTGCTTCAAACAATGCTTGCTTGTATGCATTCTATTAACAAACATTATTCCATTATTAAGATTAAAACTTTTTACTATCTTGCTAAACATATTTTTCTGCAGCCATAAGATCTATCCTAGCCAAACCTAAGTCTCAGATTATTGTTTTATGTCCTTGCTTGCTGTGCTATTGTAACTTTTCCTACTTTCAAACTTTGCAGTTGCAGCTAATTTTAAATTCTTTTGCTCTTTCTGTTTCTGGGGCCTGCTTTCACAGATTTCCAAAAGCCTTATTACCTTTAATATTTCCCAAAGATGATGTGTGCAATGTCTCTGTTTTCTGTGTCTATGTGGGCCTCTATTCCCAGGCCAAAGGGCGCAGACTGCAGGACGTACTCAGATGAATGACCTGCACCCCCAGACTTCACTGTTCCTTGAACTGTACCAGTCTGGAGACTCACGTGGATTTATGGAGCCAGAGACTGGACACTTGAGCAAAGATCAAACAAGCATAAAACGTGGATGCACCCCTGCTGGACCCATCAGCTCGACTGTCAACTCAAGCAGAGAGGGAGGGAAGCTGTAGCCTGCAGTAGGGCAGAACCAGGAGGCACTCTGTGGCTCTTGGAGCTCATGCTGATTCTTGCTCTGCTGCCTGCACAAATACAGCTGCGTGCTACCTCAACTCAGGCTACATTTTAAGATTACAGATTAACTTTAAAGCAACAAATCGCAGGTGTCCTCCAACATACATGTTCTCTGTTCTCAAAAGCTTAATGTTGACATGAAATACTTACAAAATGAAAATCATTTGATATTCTGACATGCAAAAAGAGGAAGAAACAGCGCTAGAGGTCAGCTTTTCTTTTTTACATTTTACATGCTTCAACAGTAGAAATACTTCGCAAGTTCTTGGTCTCTTATAGCTTAGCAGCAGGAAGGTAAAATACAGGAAATAATAAATGAGAACATTAGGGAAAGAAAGAGCCAATTCAACAAAATTCTGAAAATACCTTCCTTGAAAAAAAAATTCATTACATTATAGGAAAAAAAAAGTCATTTTGCTTGGATCACGTTGTCATCAGGGCTGCAGTCTTTTGCTCAGCCATAATGAACAGTTTTGTATCAATCTTGAGATGACCAAGGAGGGAGCTGGAGCTATGAGGGGGCAAAGGGGAGAGGGTGCACTCCTGTTTTGTGTGATAACAGCTTGTTGGTAGTAGGCGGCTATCCCAACCATTCAGTGGAAATTGGGAGCTTGGGATGGGGACAGAAATGTTGGGGGAATTTTTTAAGTGTGGAGCTGAATATAAAGAGAGAGATGGAAAAGTTCATCACCTAGACCATGAAACCTGGACAATGATAAAAATTGCTTTCTACTCACCATGTAAGAACCTTAGGGATCAGGTGCTCAGCACAACTCTGTGAAGGGCTTTTAAAACCCAGGTCTTTACTATCCTGCTAATAAATTTACAGCTGAGGTATAGTCTGTATTAGATAAATCGTTATACCTCATACAGTTCATTTGAGGAGACTTGCACTAGGTGTAAAGTTAATAATAGAAACTAGAGCGAAGGGGCCCTGTCAGGTTAATCCTGCAAAGTATGTTGTTTATGAGCTCCCTACAAGATGTTGTAGGTGGTGGTGTCATTCTCCCTGAAATCATAATGAACAGATGCCTTTCTTTCTTGCATTTTATTGTGCAACAGATTATTTAATACTGATATTAAAAATAACCTTCTTCCAATCGTCTTTACTCACATCAGACAGCATTTACTACAGAGCAAGCAGACAAAAGAAGGTCACTGCAGCAGCTAAGCTCCTGAGGTAGGATTACATTTTGTGGAAAGCATAGGATAGTCACCCTGTGCTGAGGGGACTTCTGCTTGTCACAGAGTCACAAACAGAGATGAAAGTTGATCTTTTTTTTCCTGAAAAGTGACTATCCAGATCAATGACTTTGCTTCTGTGATAGTGTTCACATATGTACTTGGTTTGGCTGATTAAATATTTTTATAGTGTTCTGTTCTTACTAACACAGAGATACTTTTATTGGATTCATAGTTTGTGTAAACCATGTATTACAACCTCTCCTGCCTCTGCCCACGCAGTCCATCTCAGGTCTTGGCTTTCAGAAGAAATTCATAAATGCATTCATTTAAAAAATCCAAAATAAGTAAGCCACAAGAAAAAAGAATAATCTATCAGTTCTAATCTCCAATGTGTCCATGGCAGTAGCCTGAGGTGAAGCCACTGTCTAGGCTTGTGCTGTCCCACATACAGCTGCCGGCCACTTGCAGCATCTGCACAGATGAATTTGTTAGCCAGGACTGACCTTCGTGACTGTGCCTGTGGGACCCAGCCCAGCTGAAGCCTGTACGTCTCCCACAAGATATCAGTACATCACAAGAAAGAGCTCTACTGGTAGCCAGTGCTTAACTGGTCACAAGAAGGAATTGCCAGTATTGAGAACAGACAGTCCTATGTTCCATGGGAGTACCCTGATTCTGAAGGGGAAAGCATTAAACTGTGTGCTCAAGTTTGGTAAACAGGAGCATCCTTTTTTAAAATCTCTATCAGGTGAAATTACACAAGTGCAGGAGGTCTTCAGGACTTCATTTGAAAGTGCTCAAAGCCATAAACTGCTTTCTAACAAACTGAAAGGCCCTTGCTGATATGGCCATGTCCTCTGCCAGACAACTCATTATATCCAGTTCCCACTGAAAGAACCTTGGAGATGCAGAGCAGGACATTTTTGTCACCTGAGAAGCGTAAGGTGCTGGAGCTGGAACCAAAATCTGGACAGGTGGTTGGCCATTGCACCCCAACCTGAAAACCAAAAAGCACCAGAACCTAGCCAGGAACTTGAAAAGAATGCGAAAATGCAGAGAACAGCACGGAATGAAGCTGCAGAAAATCTTGACTTGCTGGAGCCAAAGATATTTTGATTTTCTTTTGGGTTATTAATTTTGTTTTAGTGTCAAAAAGATGTGTCTTTCCCATTTTGTTTCATTCATTCCTGACTTTTTATTTTATCAGGATGCCAAGAGTCAAAGCTTGCAAGCAGAAATAAAACATAGAAATTATGGAAAAGCAGAGTCTTTGGTGGGGGGGGAGCTCATAAAAGAAGATACAAGCTCAAAGTACATGCATCACGTAATCCTTGTCATTTTGTATCTTTGTTTAGCTGTGAAATCTGTTATAGCAACTACTACTGGCTTGTTTCCTCAGATGAAAAACAACAAATATAATTTTTAAGTTCCCTGACGAGTTGACGTGCAGATTTATCACAGTCACAAGAAAGAGGCACAACAGTGTAATGGCAAGACGTGTAGCTGACAGATCATCAACTCTCTGAAGGCATCCTAAAGTGATATAAATCTTTCATTCAAATGAAGGCAATCCTTACTGAAATCATATCCTAAACTGCCATGAATCAATCAAAGGTTTACAATGTAACATCATATTGTTTTATGAGCTTGAGAATTAATGTGAGTAACATTGTTCATTTCATTTTCTTATTTTTCCTTGGGAGTAAGAAATTAAGCAAATACATGTCAAGCACAAAGCAATTGTACTGTTTCCCACCATTTTTATGGATTCCAATAATTCTTTCATATTTTGCATGTTTTGTGTCTAATACAGCAACATATTCCTCCTGCTTACTCTAACTACAGCCCTGGGTGAGCCTGGCTCCAGCCTTGAAGAGTTCACAGCTTGGAGTTCAGGTTGTGAACTCATACAGCCTGTAATCCTTTAAGCCTTGCATCCCACAGAAGAATTAAGGATGAGGAAGGCTGCAGCTGTGGCTGTTGGGGAGGGGAGAAAGGGTGACGATGGGGAGCTGAGCAGAAGGAGGGCACGGGCTATGCAGGTAGCTGGTGAGTGCTGCTGGGCAGCATTTGCTAATTGGGAGGGCTGGCAGAATCCAAAGAGCTAAGCCAGGCCTGAAGAGAAGGGTCGTTTTGAGGGGCAGGAGGAAGGGCAGAGCTAGGCAGGGTGCACAGTGGCAGAGGACAAGGAAGGACTCAGGGGTTGTAACCCATAGAAAGCAGAGCAAAGTGGGCAGGCATCGAGCTAAAGGGTAGAGCTGGCAAGAGGGATAAGCAGACTGGTTCGATTTTGGGATGCTGGCAGAATGCTGGATGCTCTCACTTTACATGTTCTTGGCAAAGGGTGTACGTAAATCACTTTTCTCCACAGGCCTGGTGCAGGGCAGGCATGCTGTTCCTCTCCCGTACTTCCATGCACCCTTCTCTCCCTAAACAAACATCCAGAGGAAGACTAAACACAATATAGGAGGTTTTCTACCTTGTCCTTTTACTTTTTGGGAAGTGGAAAGTTTGGAGTTATGATTTTAGGTCTCTTCAGGAAATACTATACCTAGCTTGACTCCAACTAATGAAAAAGGCTATTTATCTAATAGACCTTTAATCACAAGCTCTACTTAAAAATCAATTACATGATACAACCATTATAGTTAAGCTCTAAATCTCATGTATCTTCCTGTTATCTGAGGATTTTCCTCTGAGATAACAGAGATGATTGATACGTAGCCAGATTTTCAAATGCTCACCACAGAGTATGGGTCAGGTTTTTTCATCTAGCTGTTACTGTTTTGGATGCTTATACAGCAGGTTTTTGGAGGCCTCATCACCTACAGTGCTGTGGTTTGAAAGACTGCTTCCTCATTTATGTGAGCAATTAGGGTTCAGCTGCCTTGGGAACCTGACCACAGCTCTGAGTGCTGACATCATTTAAAAGTTTTGGCCATAAAGAACAGAGCTAGAAGGCATCCTGATTAAATTTAGCCCAATTGCCCTAATAAGGCACAAAGGACCACAGATAGAAGATGATGCATTCCCCCAAGGACAAATTTTCTTGACGTCTCTGAGCTTGCTAAGACTCCACCCCACTTTTACACATCGTGTCTCTCTAATGTGACTGTGTTTCACGAGCAGGCAAAGCACAGACCAGCACACCCTTCTCTGTGCCCGCAGGAGTGTGCAGCTAAGCAAGCCCAGGCACAGCTGTGATTTGGATGGCAGGGACACAGAGAGTAAGGGCTGCAAACTGGTGCAGTATTTCCCACTTTACAGCTGTCTGCCTCTACCTGATGTGCAGTTAGCAGAGAATAAACATCAAGGAAAGGTCACCAGCTGCTCAGAGCAGTTTCAGGTCAGACACATGCTTGGGGTTGCCAGGAAGGTAACTGGAGGCAGCTGAAGAGGTCATGCTTCCATTAACCATCTCACAGTGACAAGCTCTGACATCTTCACTAGGTGCTACTCAGACAACACATTTTCAGTACCCAATACAATATAAATTGTCTTAACTTAGTCACTTCCAGACACCTTAGGCAAGTCCTTTATTTCAGGCTAGATCCCAATAATACAGAGCAACTCAGATATCACTGAAAAGCTTTCTTATATTGATACCAACATCCATGAAAATAAACCACAGATCTGTCATACATAGGTAACACTAACCATTACATAGGTGTTGACCTAGTCTGCTGAAGAAATGCCTCTCTTAGTAGTGTTGGTCTTGATTCAGGTTCAATTTTTGTCTGAAAGCTAGTTTTTTTTTTCCTGTTACTCTAGTTTCATGTCCTTGTTAATGCAAACTACAGGCATCTCTCATCCAGAAGTAATGTGGTAGCCTACCACAAATGGTAGAAAACCTATAACTTGTATAGATTAGTAACCCAAGAGAAAATCTAAATGTCTTTGGCTCCAGCAAGTCAAGACTTTCTGCAGCTTCATTCCACACTCTTGTCCTCTGCATTCCCACATTCTCTTTGAGTTCCTACAGACTATTCCATCCTTGCAGATATCTATCACTACAGCCATACGCCTTCACTATGCAGTTTTAAATCAGTCAGTGAGTCACTGAGATCAGTAGGACTTGGCCTTTCTAGTTTAACCCTGATGGAAGCAAGGGAATCAACTCACCATATTGTCTCATTAACAGTGTTGGGCACTCACAACCCATTATCTGGAAGGAATATTCTCTTGTATTTAGAACAAGTTCCATCCAAAGTTTAAGATAGGAACTGTAATCTCCTTTGTCAGACTCTCTGACTAATTTAACAAATTTGTCCATCTGTCAAGGTGTTCTGTTTTCCCCAAGGCTACTCAGTTGTTCCTCTCTGACGCCTGGCTTAAGGTGCCTATGACAACTGTAACAAGAACTTGGACATGAGCCTTCCTCTGAGTTCCGCACCACTCCATTTCAGGTTATGCCTTTACATACCCTCCTGCTGAACAAGCTAAGATTAACTCTGGTCAGGATGACTGTTCTGTGTGCAGCCAGTGTAGCAACTTGTTCTTTGATGTACATTGCTGGCAAGTGCCCTGAGCTGAAATACAGGTAGATTTCAGCAGCACTGAATACCCCCTGTGGGAAAACTGTTCAGTGTTTGGCCAGACTTAACTTCACAATGCAGAATGGTGCCATAGCCGTAGCCTCGTTTTGTTTCTGCCTGCAAAAAGGAGACTAACTCTCTCCTCCATCAGTTTTTTTACTGATTTCCAAGGAACCAGCATAACCTTGGATGTCCAACAAAAATTCTTGCTTTGTCTTGCAATACAGTTGCGACGCTGAATAACAGAGAGTGTAGTAACAGAGGCAGGAATCATGTTCATATTTCACTATTGCAACAGAGGAACCACATTAATACACCAAAGTTGCAAATGAAAAGCATAAAAGATCTGCACAAGGCAGAAGAAAAGCACAACAGCCTTTGAAAGTGTATGCTACTGTATTGCAACCAGTAAGAAAAACACTTCGCATTCACTGGCCTTCCGGAACAGAAAACGCTTAGGAACAGAGTTAAACAGCCCTTAAAATAATAAGGCTAAACCCATCAGGAAATAAGAACACCTCTCGAGAGGAGTAAAACAAGATATTTTTTTAAAAAGTTAATGGGGTAAGTCAGCTTGATGGGAAAATCAAACCCGCCTGACCTCGAACCAACCCCCAGGGGCAATCGCCAAGGGGAGCTGGCACGGCCGTGTCCAGGACGGCGAGGCGGGAAGAGCAGGCTCCCGGCGTGGCGGAGCACCTTGCGGGCCGGAACGGGGCGGGAGCCTGCCCGGGATGCAACAGGTCACCGACCGCTGCGCACTCACAGGGGCGCGGGTCCAGCCGGACCCGCTCGGCTGGGTGAGGTCGGCCGCCGCACGCAACCTCTGCCTACCCCGGCTCCGCTCGCCCAGCACATCCCGCGGGGGTTAAACCCCTCACGCTCCTCCTCTTCCTCCCCCCATCATCCCGGCCTGTCGGGGTGGTCCTGCAGCCCCGGCCCGGGGCAGAGCCCGCCCTCCATAATCCTTGCGCGGGCGGCACCGCCACCACGGCTGCCGCGGCGCTCTGAGGCGGAGCGGAGCGGGCTGGGCTGTGCTGGCCGTGCCCCGCCGCCTCCGGCTCGCTGTCCCCGCTCGACCGGTGAGTGCTGCGGGCGGGGGGTACGTGAGGAGGGGTCCCGGGCAGCAGGCGGGGTGAAGCTCCTCCGCCTTTTCCCGCTGCGGGCGAGGTCCCGGCCGGGAGAGCGCGGCCCCTTCCCCCGCGGGAGGAGAGCGTCGGCGGGCGGGGGAGCTCCGGGGGAAGCGGGTGAGGAGGGGCGGGCAGCCGTCGAGGGAGGTGGGTGCCCCAGGGAATGGGGCTGCCCGCGGGAAGGGATCCCAGGGGGCTCGGCAGGGGCTGGGAGAGCGACCTGTGGGAGCGGCGGGATGGAGGCTCCCTGGGAGCGCGNAGGCGACCCCCAGGCTGGGCTCTGCGGTGGATGCGAGCGGGGAGAGCGCCCGTGCGCTCCTGCGGGCTCCGCGCCGGGCACGGCAGCGCTGCGGCGGGTGCCGCCCGCTCGCCGGAATTCCCTCCGGCCGCGCTGCCGCTGCCTGCTCGCTGTGCACCTGGGCAGCCCGCGCCGGCCCACCCGGCTGGCCAGACGTTTTCCTCAGCAGAAGCGAGCTCTGCAGTGAGCCGGGAACCTCCTCCCAGAGCTGTGGAGAAGGGGCAGTGACGGTAGTAAACATGGGCTGTGTCTGCTGCGCACAGATGCAGGGGAGCCGGTACAGAAACTACCGCGTCCGTCGGTATTCCAGCAGAGGCAGAGCTGCGGTACCCGCGCTCCTCTGCGGTTTGCAGATAAGGACGAGGCAGTCTCTAAGAGGAAGAGGTCTCTACAGTTTAAGTAATTGGAAAGAAGGTGAAGGAAAGGCTTGGTCTCAGCTAGTGGGAAATGTGCATGGTGTTGCGGTCCCTTGGTGCTGGGACACGTATACAGCACTTACCAGTTCACACTTGCCAAAAACTGCCTCTTTATGGGCTGGACTCACTGTGTTTTACAATTTTCTGTGTGATGCTGAAAAGTAATTTGACAAAGAGCGCTCTATGAATCCTGGGGTAAATGCACCACTTAGAATCAAGTTAAATAAATTATTTTGTTTGGTTAGTGAAAATGTACTTCAAATATTTACACAGTCAGCTGAAAATCAGACCTGCTTATACTTGGGGGAAGGTATCTCACCTGGAATTTTTACACATGTGCTTCTGCTTGCAAATGGCAGTGGCTTGTAAAACAGAAAAAAAAAAGTTGATTTTTTAGTTTATCAATTTCGAAATTAAAAAGAAGCTGCTCAGAGCAAACTGGATTCTGAATGTTCTGTTTTTCCTGACCTGAGCACTTACTCGATTTGAACATATAGAAGGCAAGTCAGATGGGTACCAAGGCTGCCTTATGTGGGAGATGCTATTTGTTTAATTTTTCTCAGTGCTGCCAAGCTCTGTTCAGTCCCTAGTGTTTATTAGGTTTATCTGCTTCGTAATCCTCCAGTGGCAACAGGTTGTAATTGTTGGTGGGCCTAGGCAGATTTTGCAACAGAAAACTATACCTTTTTAACCTGCCAGTATCTAACTTGGCTTGCTGCGTGGGGCCTCTTGAATGGGAAGGTGGTGGTGTGGATTTGGTTTTTTATGCACATTTAGGAGTTTCAGTCTGCCTGTAACTGTGTTTTGTGGCTGTTTTCATTTCACTTCTGGTGGTTGCTGGCATGGTGCATGGGGATTATGGACTTGGATTTTCTAACGTGTAATTGAAAAAAATGTAACAAATGTACTCAGAACCTTTGTGTGGGCTTCCTATGGACAACTGCATCTACCACTATCCCAGCCCATCCTGGTTCACTGCCAGCAGGCACCCTCATTGAGCTTTAGCAGTCTAGCCCCTGGTTGATTGAATTTCAGTTCACGGGGTTAATCATGGTTGCATCACTGCACTGCAGTGTTGTATTTGCATGGATTGCAGTGTTAAACAGCAGGAGGCCAGTCCCCTTGGAACAAAGAGCTGGACATCATGCTGCTCTCTGAGCTCTGTTATTCAGAGTTGATCATGGAAGTTGCTGAACTAAAGCATCTAGCTCTGTCTCCTCTTCCCTTGTTAAATTTAAAGCAGAGGCTGGTTTTGGAAAATATTTTTAGTAACAGGGTAGGATATATCTGCGATGATAATGCTGCTGCATATTTGAGTGACGGTGTTCTCCACAGGTAGTGTTTAAAACCCCTGGAGTTATGCTTAGTGACTTGTATGTATAGAATATTAGTGTCAACCACAGAAAGGAATGCAAACTCTTGAGTCTTTTCCAAATAGATATTTGCAAACCATGCATAATAAGGAAAATCTTCAATTTATTGTAACTTGTTAAGTACTTCACAGAGTGTGTAGTAATGAAATTGGTAGCTTATTTGATAATTACTGTAAGCATTTCAGGGTTTCACACAGCTTCTTTTCATTCACTATTTACTTGAACTTGGAGAGAGTTGTACTGGCAGCTCCTGTAACTCACTGACTGTAGTGATGCCACACTGTGTCTGAGGAAATGAGATGCCCACATGCTGCAATGAAGATTAGCATAAACTGCTATTCAGTTCTCTCTATTTGTGTCACTCCTGTGTATGTCATTTTTGAAGTTCTCAGAATTACAGATTTCAGGGATAGATTTCTCCTCTTTAATGCTGTTTGTCTAGCATATTTAACTACTGATAAGCTCCTAGCTAAGTTTCTTTTAGATACCACGAAAAGAAGAACTGCTGGGAGCTTTTTTACATCTGAGTTATTTTTAGGTAGGTTGAATGCATATTAGATGCTCAGAGGCATCTTAAGTTTTGGGTTTAATTGTGTTTCTGGAAGTTTCTGATTATTATTATTATTACTGTAACCTTGAAAATATTAGTGTTTTATCTAGTATAGAGAAGAACTGGTGTCAGTCTGGAGGAATTGCTCAGTATAGATTGTATGTATCATGTTTACTGTGATATATTTGCCAGCAAAGGGAGAGGAAGAGAGTATGGTCATAATTCTGCAGATTTGTTGATTTGCAGGAAACTCACCTGAATTTTATAAAAGCTTGACTGGAAACTGTGTAGAATTTGAGACTTAGGTGTTTCCACTTAGCAGAATATTGTTAGTTCTTGCAGTACAGGGAATGTGTTTGCAATTTCAGTAGTGTCCTTGTCTTAAAACTGCCCACTTTATCTTGGTTAATACATGACTACTTCTAGAAGGTGCAGTGATTGTTTTCCTGTATTGGAGAACATTTTGACTGTTTTATTTGCCTGTTTGTGCAATTAGATAGACTTTAAATTGTCTTTAATCTAAACTCTTACAAAAATTTTGTGTATACTTTATCTTCTTCTGCCCTCTCTCTAATATAACAGAGCACACTTCAGAGAGCTTTGCCTTGAGACACCAGTTAGAGAAGTCATCATCTTCTCAATTTCATCTTTCTCAACCACGTTTCACTAACATTTTACTGAAATGGATGCATTTCATCCATTTCCTTAACTTTTGGAATCAAGGCTCAGTTACTATGTGTGAGCTTTTCCTCCTGACTCACTGAAGTGTTACAGGTGTACTTTAGAAATCTCCAGAAAACTAAACCTGACGTAGAAAAATCGTTGAAATCTCTTTTTAAGGAAAAAAAAATTGAATTGTTGCCTTTTGAGCCCCTAAAATCAAGAGCCAAGCAAGGTTAAGGCGATAAAACGTGGTTGCCATTTAATGAAGGTCCTTCCAGGTGCACAACATGCTGACATGCATGCTGAAATTGCATTGAAAATGTACATGTGATATAGGGCTTTTACATTTTTATAAGTTTAGCAAAATAGTGTAATTGATAAGAAGCCACTAATAGAAGTACAGTTAATGAAGCAGTTCCCCTCTTGGTTTAACACCCTCTGAAGCCTCCTCCCCCTTGCTACTAGCTCTTCCTTGTTTATGTCTAAAATATGAGAAAGTGTCTCGAGAAGGTGGCTCGGCCTTGATTCCTAGAAGAAGCAAGATTAGAACAGGCCTTCAGAAATTTGTCCAATAGGAAAAGTACTGGAGTTAGCTAGGAAACCATACAGCTACTCAATAATAATCCACACAGCCATGAATATATATGAATATATGGAAAAGCAAAGGTAATTTTGGCATCAGAACAGTAGTGTATCACACTTGCACAATTTTCACTGTTCTGCCATAAGGCAAAATGACTTTTTTTTTCACCTAGTTGTGGTCTTGTGATATTTTGTCCTGTATGGTTTCTGGAGATTTGAAAATAAAGAACCTAAGCAGTTTTCACTTTTTGGCCATTTCTATGTTCAGCCATATAGCAAGATGTGCGTATGATAAAACTTCACTGAAAAGTATCTTTGAGGCTGAAGAAAACTAGTCTCTGTAAAAAAATTAAAGGAGGAAAAGGAGTATTTTGGATTTTAACTCTTTTTTTTTTTTTTTTTTTTCCTTTCATGGTATCTTTAACAGAACATTCTTTTCCAGATAGGAAAATCCTCATGGTATTACATGTTCTAAATTACTGTGTGCTCGTGTTAAGCATATTTCAGAGTGGTGGCTAACATCACCTTTTCTAATAAGAGCTGTATAATTGGGCTAATGACAGCGTTATTACTGTTCATTCTTCTTGGTTTTCACAAGCCGTGAGGAGGAACGGTAAGTTTGAATGTTCTCTCTTTACTCATTTGAACAGTGGAGAAACAAAACCGTCTCTAGGTCTTTGATCTGATACTGTGTTCCTTTGTTCCATATTTTTCTTGATCTATCCTTTGAGTGCAGCACAGACTATTAAACAGGCTTGCAGTGTGTTTTTGACTTCTTGCAAAGTACTGGTTTTCAGAAAGGTAGCTGGTGTATTACCAGAGTCTGTAAAGCGTGGGAGAGATTTAAGTCTCACCTTACTACGGTTTTAAGTCTTCTGTCTTCAGCCTCTCTTTGACCTGGAAGTACCTTGGAAGTCAAGGTGTTGGTGCAGCGCTGGGCTGACTGAAGCCCTGAGGCGTTTGTGTTATTTTGCTGTCATTTTCGCTGGTGAATGTTGTGAGTAGCAAGGTGCAGACCGAAGGCATTTCTCTTGGGCGGTGCTGCCGGGAAGGGCAGCCGAGGCCCGGCTGTGCCTGGCCCGAGGTGGTGCTGGGGGCTCTCCCCTGGGAGGTGAAGGCTGTGGTGAAGTGTGGCCGTGAGCTCCGCGCTCCCCCCGGCCCTGCCAGCGCCGCGCTGGGGGAGCAGCGCAGAGAAGCCGGCCCGATGGCTGGGAAAGCCAGCACGGTGCTCGCTGCCACACTCACCATGTGCGGCTTCCAGAATCAGAGACGGGCAACAGTTTCTCTGTCGCCTTTTATTTGGTTGGTTTTGGTCCGTTTCCTCCGAGACCGCTGTTGCATGCTGAAGTGAAGGAGTCTTACCTGGATTCTTGTAAATCAAGACATAGTCGCTTGATTTGTTGGAAACCCAGGGGTGGTTCTGTTTACATTTCTTAAGTAGTGGTAGATGAAGTTGCCGTGGTTTTGTAGATTCAGAATGCTCTTAAACATGTATAACCATCCAAAGTCATCTTAATGACACTCAGCTTTAGCAAACTGTAAATAAAAAATTGTTGACTTCTCCAGTTCCTTAGGAGAGCCTTGAGATAGCTTGAATTAATAGAAAGTAATTGCTGACAACCATTGTCATCTGTCAAGAGGGTGCTGTTTTGTTGGTTTTGGGGTGGTTTTTTTGGTTTTGATAACTTTTCAGTGACGTATAACTTTTTTCCTCAATCTTAGAAGGCAGTTACAAGTATCTAGGATTGAAGGTTTTGCTAAAAGGTGTAAATTAAAGAAATACAGGGTATGACTTATAATAAAGTGTCATCAACTACAGAACCATCAGGTGGTAATTAAATCCATTGTGTAATTGTTGTGACATGACACATTGTACTTAGTCAAAAGCGGGATTCATACAATGCTCTTTTAGTTTTGTTTCCCTTGGAGCTGTACCAACGTTCTGCTTTGTTTTTCAAAACTCATTGACCTGGAACTGTGCATAATTCTTTTTCCACCTCTTTCAAGTACAGTGTATGTAGTGCAACATATTATTCACAAACCTCAGTATTTTTTTCTTCCCTGTCCTATCAGGCTCACTTTTGCAACTGTTGATATGTTCAATTTCCACGGATGATTGCAGGTTGTCTTGCACTTTCCTAATTGTTTACATACACCTTAATGAGCTATTTCTTTTTTTGCCAGAGATGGTACGCTGAGTCATTTTCAAGAGAGGCTGCTGCACCGCTGTGAAATAAAAATACGTTTAAGAATTGAAGGTGTGAGGGTGCACCAGCTTTCTTCTGGCTAGAAAGCTCCCCCTCAAGTGAATGTATTGAAGATTTCTAGACTTGATCGGACAAATACGTCTACCTCCAATTTTATGAATACTGCTCGCTATGGCTGTGGAACTCTGTTTGCTGCTGCTGCTATTTTGTGGAAGTACTATTTCAGAGGTACAGCCTATATACAAACCACCTCCTGGAACTTTGGATTTTGGATTTGTACCAGCCAAGACGTATGATACAGGTGCATACCATGAACCTGGGGCAATAGGAATTCTCTTTAAAATTGTACATGCATTCCTGTACTTAGTGCAGCCAAATACTTTTCCTCAAGGTAAGCAGATAAACTGCTTTTGTTCAAAATCCGTATTTTAAACAGTCTGTGATTGTTATTGATGTGTTCACCCTGTTGTAGATACCAAGGCCATTATCAGGAAGCAAAATATATGAAGGGCTTTCTAAGTAGCATGTGTTACAGCTTGGAAATCTGTACAGTTCTGTATAAAAGAATATTTTTCTGCTAAGCATAATAGGGAGGAGGCTGTTAATGAAAATGAAATGTTGGTGACATTTCACGGAACTTTGCTTACCTATCTCAGCGCTGTCACTGATGGAATTGAAGCTTGTTTTCTTAACTGAAACAGCATGAGCTAGAAGTAGAGGATAAGCTGCTTCGTATTTAGCATTAAATCCATAAGAGACAGCTTAGTTTTTCATATTGTGATAAACAGTCAGGTGGTTATAATATTAGAAGATTTAGCCCAGGAAATTTGAAATAAATTTCATTTGTTTCCATATATGTGCCTCCATGGTCAAGTTTTATGTAAGAGCAATTCCATTACATAGCCATGTGTAGCTTCTTGTTCCTTTAAAAGCTATCAGGTTAAAACTTGAAACTGCACTGGTTTTAATGAGACTTTTTTTTCCCCATTCATATCCGACAAAGCTGTCCCTTCTAAAAGAAAAGATGTTGGAAAAGCGTGTGCAACCTTATTGAGGTTGCATTGATTAAAAAGTGCTTTTGGAAATTGTGTTTTTATGGATGTGATAACTTCATCAACTTAATTTTTCAACAGGCTTTTTGTTTCATTTAGCTCTAATAAGTGCTAATGTGTTTGTATAATACTGGCATTTATATTATTATATATAATATGATATTATTTATAAAATTATATCAAGGTGAACCTTTAAGTAAATCTAAGAATGGGTTTGGTTTGTAACTGATTCCTTTTGGTGGTTTAGCTGCAACTGTGTATAAAAGGTGGTCATATTATTTTGTGATACCGCTTTCAATTTATACATTTAAACTTTTAGTAATATAAAGCCTTAAATTCTTTAGTCTAATTGATCATACACGTGTATGATATCTGTGAACTACTGTTTGGTTGGATTTTTGACATTTCTTCGTGCATCTCTGACATAACAGTAGAAGAATGAGCTCACCTGAACTTGAATGAATGAATTCTATTTAGGCAAGCGGTCAGAGTCCCAGGGGTTAACCACCAGAATAACACCCTGGCCTGTTTTCCTGCGGGATGTGTCTTTTGAGCAGGTCTTACACAAGGTGTAATGAGGGCAGTTGCATGAAGGTGACAGTAATCTCACCTTTGGGAGGCACTGTTTCCAGATACCTCTGCTTGTTTTGCCTCTTTGCTGCTGTTAAATATGCAGGTGAACTATTTGTGTCTCTGCGAGACCTGATGGTGAGGACTGCCATCTGCATTCAGCTCCTAGAAACAGGCCTCCCCTCTGCCTAAAGCCCTGCTTGAGTATTTTGTTCTCTTATGATTGTGGAAACTGGATTTCACTGAGACATTTACTGTCTTTTTATGTTACCAAGAATTTGGTCTGTAGACTTGTATGTCAAAATTAATATCCTGTGTCCTAAGCATGTGAATAATTAGTGAGTGTAGGCTTCGTGGTCAAGCGTTTTGGCTGGTGGGACTGCTCATAGTAAGTTCTGCATCAGGTTGGTATTGTGAATTCCAGCATTAAAGAAGTAAGGAATTTGTTCTTAGCTTGTAAGCTTTGAACATCTCACACTTCTCCTTACTTCCCTGAAGATACTTTTGCCAAATCAGTTATTTTCAGAACTTTGCCTTTGATATTTGCATTAGGTGAAGTCATGTTCCCATGGCCCGACACACTTCACAGCAAAACACAGATCGGACGGATCATGTCGGTTTGAGTCATACCGTTTAATTGGCTAATCCTCATAATCTCTTTTGCCATATGCTGTTCTATTTTCACATTCAGTGTATTAACGGTGCAGTTACATATTTAAGTGGTTGTTTTATTTGGTTTGGTTTTTTAAAATTCTGGCTTGAAATAGAGTTAATTCTGATTCAGAGATGAAAATAAACATGATAACAAATGGGCACAGAAATCAAGCCTTTTAATGTTTATTCAGACTTCATCATTCTGATGAGAGTGGTGCTTCCGAACAGTTACCTCCAGGTTGATGCCCCAGTGTGTTGCATATAACCAGAACATAGAGAAGTATCATTTGTGTGTAAGCCTTGGCAGCAATCACTTAGACCTTTGATCATAGTAGTCTTACATTTTTTCCTAACTCTTGGAAGTGCTCAATGCTCAGTTTTCCAATCTGTTGGTACTCTTACCTGGGAAGAAAAGAAGTGATAGGATCGTCTAATTGCATGTAGATATTCCTGCCTTTACAACTCATCTTCTAGTAGTGCTCTGATGGGACTGAGTATGTTAGAGGATAACATTCATACTCATTCAGTCCAAAGTATGCCTTTATACTTCATGCTTTATACTGTATAAATATATACAATATATTTACACATATACCATACGCCTTTATGCTTTATACTGCTCTGATAAAACAAGATACTAAGTACATGAGAGTCTTTGGAAAATGTTATTCTTAATTGCATGCTGCTAAGACTCAAGAGTTGAAACGGATCAGTTAAAGAAAAAATCAGTCACTTTCACTTAAAGGAAAAAATAATTTGTGAGACGGTTTTCTTTTAGTTAAATCTAGATAAGTCATTATTTATTCCCTTCTAAATTTGTTCATGCTGTCAAGTTTGTGGAAATACAACTTGAACCTAAGTTTAGATTTAGGAAGTAAGTTATTAATTAGATTAAATATAGTTCTCATGTAAATTACAGTAACAGAACCAGGGCAAGGAACTGTAACGCCTTTAAGATTTTTTAATTGCTGAAACTTTAAAGACCAGCACTGTGCTCTTTGGATATGGTAAGAAACTAGCTCAAAAGAAGTGAATTAGGATATCTGATTGCAGTGCATCAGTGAGTCTAAATAGATTCTGCTTTCAACTCCAACAGTCAAATGTTTTTGTACTCATTACCAGGTGATGTAAATGGGAATGAGTTTAATTTAGTGTAAACTTAAGGGAAGCAGCCTCCACTTTGAGTTAATGATACACTGGAATGGAAAAGACTGCTTGGTCACTAATTTGCTGCTTGAGGCTCAGTAGGTCACTTTAATCTCAGTGTGCCTTTGTTCCGCCATGGCAATGATTGTGCTGCTATTCCTTTTGTTGAGAACTGTTTAGGACAGAGGCATCATTTTCCTTCTTGTTAATAACACCACTTAAAATAAAGAGATGATAGTAGGAAAACTGCAAGTTGCTTCTATCACTTAGCTAAGAAAGAGTACTTCTAACGAAATGAATAATCAGTTTTTCTTACATAAAAAATTTCATAAGCTGTAGCATTGATTTATTGATAAAGTTGTCCCTTCGTGGTTGTGAGTTTGGCACAAGTCATCTGTTGTGTTGGAAACCCTCAGATATGAACTTGGTGTGGACAGGGCATGGTCAGTATGGTGCTGTGGCGGCTATGAATTATCATAGTTTTGTCTTTGTTCCCATGGAAGCAGTTGTTAGTTGCAATAAAAGAGAATGTTAATCTGAGATTCCAGTTGACAGCAGGATGCCCCCAACAAATCTTTGGCTTCACAAACTTGTGTCTTAGAATAAAAATGTGAAGCCTTCATAAAGGAAAGAAACTGGGAATAAAGTTCCTGCTCCTATTTTTAGGTGAAATAAGATAAAAACGACAAGCTTGTTTACCTTACCCTGCTGTAGCTGAACATACTGCATAATAATTTTACCAGTTAAGTTACAACTGCTTTACTCCAGCTTCTGACTTTTAGTCTAGATAAGCATTTCTGCTGAAGTGGGAATAGAACTTGAACATAAAAGGCAACTGTTGAATGCAGGTACTTTCTGGGCAAAAGACAGAATGAAGAGTTAAATGCTGTGGGGAACAAAAAGAACCTGATTTTTAGACCTGGACTGCACCTCTCAGTTCTTTGTGACTGGAATCTTGCTTGCTGAACAGTTTAATTAGACTGAGGATCAGAACTTGAATATTTTAATGTCAGGTCCTGTATCTGACCCCTTTTGGTCTTTTTCTCCTTATCTAGTCAGCCTTTAAAGCAGCTGCAGATTGTGAGGTTCAGCGGGTTAGTCTTGTAATAAATCACATGAGTATCAGTATGAGTATACTGAGACTTGTTAGTCTCAGTAATAAATCACATGAGTATATTCAGCAATTAAATTATTTCTAGATATTTTAAAGAAGAAACTTGTAACTTGATGTGAAAATAAACTGTATCTGTAGCTAGTGTAGCTGTAATAGCAAATGCATATGCAAAACCCTGTTTTGGGTTGGCTTGATGAGCTCCTAGGATACTGACTTTTTTAATCTCTTGGCTGTGTTGAGGTTCTAAAGCAAGAAATCAAAACACTTTATCACCCCCTCACTTAAACTTAGTAAGGCAAAATTATTTTGTGTGTGTATCAAACTAGCTTCTCTGTCTTTTGTAACTAATAATTCAGTGCTCATTTTTACTTCAATTTTGCTTCCAGTTAGTAATAAGTCTTCCACAGCTCCCCTACAAGAACAAATGCATATGTCTGGATGTTGGAGCTAAGCTCAGATGTGTAGTTGGTAGTGCTCTTTTATTTTTAAACTTGAGATTTACCCAGGAATGTTGGGCATGTCTGCACAAGGTGAAAGGATTGTGCTCTGAGTCTTCAGGCGCTACAGTCCAGCACCATAAAATTTTGCATAGGTCCCTGTAGCTATTATGACGTTTCATAAAAACATAATTTAGGATATCCTTTTTTTGCAGTTGCGTGAAGTTTGTTTTAGTTTGGATGTGATACGCTACCTTTTTGAGCTAGTGTTTGATAGCTACCCCCCTGTGCAGGTGGGTTAGTCTTGTCAAGGCTTGCATCCTGGAGCTGGGCTGGGAGCACAGGTGGAACTGGTGCCGGAACTGAGAGGAGGGGAAGAGCGATCTGCCCATTGGTAAGTTAGCTGTTGGATTGGCTCGTTAGATTGGCCCAGCTCTGTTGTCAATTGCCAGTCGGTGCCTTCGCTCCATTCCTCTGGTGTTTTTGCACAGCTGTGAGTAGAGCTGTGGTGTGAGTTTGGAGTAGTGGCTTTGGTGTATCAAAAATGCGGGTGTGACAGGTACACTGCAAAGTACAGTGACAGGTGTTATACAGTGGTGGCGGGGAGCTGGGATAACAATGCTCCTTTATTTGCAAATACAGTTTATGCATTGCAAGAAATTTCTTGTATGTAATGTTGGCAATACTGGGGAAGATGGAGCAGCAGGAAGATATGAGATAATTTAGCCTCTTCTTTTCTCTGCCCACTCGTATACATTTAAGCAAATAGCATTTAAAAAAAAATCACTGCTCATTTCATGTTGGGAAGTTAGGAGCTGCTCTGCTTGGTGACATGTCCATGTAAACGAGGAGCAGTCTGAGAACATTGCTGTGGCAGATTTAAGGCTGGCTTTTTAGTTTTCTTAGGCATCAGAAGAGTAATTGTTTTCCCCCTGATTTATTCAAAACGGCAGACTAACAGATTGCTTGTCAAAAGGACTTTCTGTGGGCAGGGAGGAGATGGGTTTTAGGGAGGAGAGGCTTGTATAGATAACCTACTGGGTTACCACAGAAAAATACAGTTGCAAACATTAATGCTTCTCTGATGCCTTCCCACCTGCTTCTTTTGGAATATGTAAACAAGGAATCTCTTTTGCAGACAGGCATTTTATGGAAAATATGGAAGTAATTTTTTAATCAGTATAGCATAGCTGATAATCTGAAATTCTTGCTCTGTATACCCAACTGGAATCCTTTCTCTACAGTATCCTCAGTGCTTGCCCTGATCTGGTATAATTCTGCCTGCCAGCTGTGCCTAGGAGAAAAAACATGCTTTGGCAGCAATTGGAAAACATCAGTTCAACTTTACAATTTCTACACTTAGGACAGAAGGGAGAAACTAAAGAAAACAAACCTTAGGTAGATCTTGAGGGCATTGGGTTACTTTCCATGGGAGGGGTACTGAAAGTGGCATTAGCACAGATGGCTGTCATAATTCCTGCAGGGTACCTCAGACAGCCATGCCTCTTGGAGTTTAATAATAATCATAAATGGAAGAGGCTTACAGTTGTGGGGTATTCAGACAGCTCATATTTCCCCAGTCTAAGCTGCTTTCTCTCCATTCCAAATGAGACAGGTACATGCTTTCTGTCCGTGGGAGCATCTCTGGCCAGTGAGTTGGGCATATTCTGTGTGGAGTGCTGAGGAACTCGGGGAACCTGCTGATAGTTACACCATAGACAGTCCTTAAAACTGTCCCGACCCTGTTCTGTTTGTCTGTGGGTGTTCGTGGGAGACACAAAGTATAGCCAGAGAGCTGACCAGCATTCCCTTCTTCAGTGCACAGGGGGTAAGTTCTGAATGCAGCTAAATCCAGGGATGGTGACTGCAAGGAAGGGAAGGGTGTGAGTTCAGGATGGTATTGTCAGTGAACATGACCTTCTTGTTTGTCATACTAGGTAGAGTCCTCATGGGGGAGTTGCATATTTTTAAAGAAAAAAAGCAAAGGTACCATATTCTAAAACTGCATGTATTTAGATAATTAGTACTACTGTCCTTTTAATGCCACTAAAAGTATGACAGCTTGTTTGAGACTTTTGCAGAGCATACCTGCAGCATCTCCTATAGTGAGAAGTGGGGAGAACAGAAGGTTTTGGATCAGTCATATTGTCTGGCACCATGGAGGAGCCTCTTCAAAAATTAGCAGCAACTGCAGACATCTTTTGGGTTCTAGGCAACTCTGCTAAGGCACCATGGTTTCCCAGCTTAGCAGTGGCTACTGCTGTGCTGTCCATCCTGTCCCTTCATTTAATTTTTACAGGCTATCTATCTATCCACATAGTGCTGAACCTCATTCTGATTTCTACCTTTTAGCTCTGGAACCAACAGGGAGAGAGAGGAGGGGGGAGTATCACTGAACTTACTGGAATTATGTTTGGACAAGCTTCTAAGGGACTTCTCAGTTCTTTCATCATCTTGGCTGTTAGGAAGCATTTTGAGTTAATCATGTGAAATACTGTACAGAGGCTGCCTGTTATTGGAAAAGCAGTCATTTGAGCCTTTCTTTTCTTTGTTACAGACTATCATAATAAGATAGCACAGCCTAGCCCTATTACATTTGTCTGGTAATTTGCTTAGGTGGTTTTTCACAGAAAAGTAAACTCATAAGTCTTGTTCAGTGATGCCTTTTTCTTGAATGATGTCAGCTGAATTAAGGACAGTTTGATAGATCTTTGCAACAAATCTTTCCACAGTCCTGCTAGTCATTGAAAATGACATTTGGTATTTTTTCCCTCTCCCTTTTTCTCACTATTGTTTTTGTTTCTCAAGATGGTGAGTGTAACTTTCAGATATTAACCAAAGTGGTGCCGTTTCCAAGTGAATACACAATATTCAGAAGTTCCTGGAGCAAAAGAGATGTGTAAACATTAATTATAGTGGGTTTTGTAATGCTTTTAACAGTATTAAAATTTTCCATATATGTATTAAAGCTTTGAGTATATGTTTTCCTTTTTCCTAAAGTGAGTTATCTTCATGTTAGAAGAGAAACCAGGTGCCAGAAACGTCAGTCAGTGTAGTTTAGGCTGACTAATCTATTGGTATGTACATTTTAGTGTAAGCCTGCCAGTTATAGTAGAGCCCCACAAACCTACTTTGACACCTTTTTCAATAGAGCACATAAATTTCTTATCTAAAAACACTTGTGACTTGTGTTGCATTATAACATAGTCAGGATCTTTCTTTTTATAGAAAATTTCAAAATTATTTTATCTTGGTGAGCTTTAAAATGTGATTACAGAATGTGAATTTTACTACTGCTATTAAGTATTACTTTGACTGTTTAACTGAGCTGAAAATTCCTGTAGCTGTACTGAATAAATCCAAGCAATAGGCCTAATTTGCTCTCTTCAGAGTAGCCATCTTTACTTTTGCCTTGATTTTTGAATGAAGTAGTGGTCTCTGTGGTGAACCAATACATAAGGCCCAGTTATCAAACATACATTGTGGCTCCTAGACAGGGAGTTCTGAGGAGTCTCAGGGAAGCTGCCAGAATGGCAGTCACTGAGGTAACCAGGTCAGCAGGGCTCCAGCAGGTCATTCTCCATTAATTATCTGTATTCATATTTCCAATAATCCAAGTTATGCAAGAGAGGATTTTCTGTGCTTTCCTCAGTTTACAGCAACTCCTGAGGAGATAAAGGAAAAAATATTTTTCATACAGTCCAAATATTTACTACTTTGATCAATGTTACAAGTCCAGTATGTCTGCACAACCCAACCTCTCAAGAAGTTGCTCAGCCTGGGCAGCATGCTAAACCAGACAAACATGCAGTATACCACGTTAAATCTTTGCCTGTAATCTGGTGTAAATCCGTACCAGATGGTGGCCTAGGGAGAGCTTGGGATAGCTACTGCAAACAAAGCAAGTGGCAAAAAACTGGCATGGCACAGTGTGTTACAGAAGTTTTGTTGCCTTCAGAAAAAAAAAAGAATGTAGTTTCTGTGTAGAATACTTCTTCAAAGCTTTCAACTTAATTTTGTGTCTGCGTGATGCATGCAAATTCATTGCAGTGTCCTAAGGAAGGAAGGATTTTTCTAAAGGCTTCTCTCTCTTTTTTTCTTCTTCCAAAACTTCAGCAAGAACAGAACTTCCTTTGTAGCAAGGAACAACTAGAAAGCCCCTGCAAAGGTTATTTTCAAAGGAGAAATCTTTCATTCCATGCATCCTGTAACGGTTGATATTGTGGCTGTTTCTTTTTTCTTCAAACCTTTTCCTTGGCCAGGCTCTTTAATGTTGTCTGTGCATGTCAATGGAAAGCAGAATGTGCCTAAAGAGAAAATGTGACTGCACTAAAGAATGACCTGAAGTTAATAACCTCAAGTTTTACAGGGGCAGCTGTATGGTGTGAGGATTTCCTGTGGAAGGCTTAAATTACCTGTTTGGTCTTCCTGACTCATAACTTCCATTTTTGGGACATGGGAAACTTTTTTGTGTGCATAAACAAAGTTCACTGACTGTTACTTTTACCCGATGCACTGCTGTATAATTTATTTCTTCAGTAGACCAGTGTTATTTTCTGTTAGGAAAGGTATAGAAGGAGTCTCCTTAATTTCACGTTCCAGTTACCTTGGAAGCTGTTGCTGCTGTGCAATTCCTTGTCTTCAACAGTTCCACCATGCTTAGTCCTACCTGTGCTCTGGCTAAAACTCTCCCTCTTGGGCCACTCCTACAGTTTCAGCCCTGCTCATAGCTGTTCATCTCCTCATTAATACTTCATATTGCATCTCTGCTCCCTGCTGTCTCTCACATTGCCCCGCACTGCATGCAGTATAAGCCAAGGTGCACTTCTGGGTGTTCTGGTAGCTTGTCCTTTAAGTTATGAATAAAGCAGCATATGCTTTACAAAGCTGCTGAGACCTTAAAAATGTGTTTATTGAGTTTTTGCTTGTGTCATATTCTGTGTTGTTGTATTCTGTGACAGCTAGAGTGCTGTAGGATAACAACGTGCAATTAAAGAACACAGAGTCAAAGAATGGGAATGGACAGTAATCCTGCTGATGAGAGGAGACTGCATGCTGAAGGCAGAAGAGGGTGACAAGACAAATTGCTGTAGCAGATGAGAGGTTAAAATACTTAAGCAATTGAGTATGTTGGATTTGTTGTTTGATAAATTGAATTTGTTGGATTTTGACCTCCATTCAAACAAGTTGTTCTGGGCGTTGTGTAATAGCAGGTTCTAGGGCTTTATTTTGCACATTAGTGGGGAAGTACAGCAGCAAATATCCTTTCTTACTTGCCTTTTTCACTTGTCCAAAAGGCATGGTGATTTCTTGCTCATTATTTATTAAATGCACGTGAATAGATGGTTGAACAGAGAATTTCCTGTCACCACCTCTGTAATGGAAATGAGTGATCTTGTGTTGTGTGGGCTACTGAACAGCAAGGGAAGATACATGTATTGTTCAGGAGTTGTGCTCAAAGGGAAGAGGGTCAGAATCGCTTCTTGGGAGGAGGAAGAGGGTGGAAGCTGAATCAACCTGATGTTCCCAGTAACTCAATGGAAAGAAGAAAAGTAAACTGTATAGAGAGAGACTTTGCCTAAAAAGAGGGGAGGAGAAATTATCTAAGGAGACTGGTTTTTTTTTCTTAGTTAAGGACAAGGGCTATCTGCCAGGTCTGTCTGAGGAAAATATTGTGGAGGGGAGTGAAGCTTTTCAATCTGAAGCTGGAAAGGAATAGTCTAGACTATATGAGTGAATGCCTGGATTCGATTCCTTATCTGTGCACCAAAGTGATCTCTTATTGTGTGGGAATTGAGAAGATCTCCGTGTCTATGAGACTTCCCACTTACCCTACAGAGTGAGTTTTCTTCCTGCTCTGCTCAGAGAGGGCAAGAGTGCACGGGGTGAGCAGTGTTGAGTGTGTCAGAGCCCTCCCTCTCTGCAGTCACCAACCATGCCTGATGGATTCTTCGCAGCCATCAGCATTCCTGAGCTCTCACCTTGCAATGGAACCAGAGGGAAGTGATGCTGTGGGATTAGGGACAGCAAGAGTGAGCAGAGCCCTAATGGAGGCAGAGACAGTAAAGAGGACCAAAGGTAACCTTGGGTTACCCTAAGAAGGAAGCCTCTTCAGTGGGAGCTGAATCTAGGAGAGGCTATTGGCTTGAGGCTTTCGGGAAACAACCAAAGCCCCACTCAAGTCAAAGCAAGTATTTTAAAATGTCAGTAAACTGAACTTGCTGTAAAACTTGCTTTAAGATACCTGGAAGGTTTTTGTCTCTAGTAAGTCTGAAAGGCTTTCCTGGTTATCTTGGCTTTGCGGGAGATATTCATTAGTGTGATTCATAATTAGGAAAAAAAAAAACAAGTTTGAAGTCATTTTAATTCGTTAACGTTAGACTAATTGACTGCATTCAGAGAGGTTCTGAACTGTTCAGTGTGTAGGTAGTCCATTGACTCTATTCTGGATGAACAGGAATGGACTGAAATATTGTTTTATACATGAGAATGAGATAGCAATAGTTACTAATTGATCGTTTGTATTATCTGTAATTCTCCCCAGAATTCGCAGAACATCTAATTTGAAAAACATCTTCTTTTAGTGCAATATGAATGCTTCAGTCATGGTTCTTATTGGCTTGTTTGAAGACCTTTCAGAATAGAAGCCTAATATATTATGCATAATTCCCTAATATACTATATTTATGCATAAAAAAGACATTAATTTGTGGCATAATTTGATTAATGCTAGAGTTACACTACAGTTGAACGGGCTCAGTGGAATTTTTTGAGTGAAGTGGAAGCCTGGCATTCCCAAAGGTTTTACTCCAGCTATTTTCCTGTCACCTAGATTTGAAAAGGTTCCTTGGCAGAAGAATTTGTAATTAATTTATATTGGTACTTAATAGCCAGACAGCTTATTTTTAAATCTCTATTATTTTTGCTGCCCCCTTCTGTAGAGCGGTTCTAAGAAGCACACTTAGTGGTAACCTCATTTTCCTGCCAGAGTAATGAGATACTGAGTCTATATACACAGTACTCTTGCAGTGCAGGAGATAGTGATTATGTTTTCTTAACTGGAGATCCTCAGAGGTACTTAATATTTCTTCACAGATTGCATTGGTAAATTAAGAGTTCATCTGGCTAGTTAGATTTACTGGGGCAGATGGCATTTCACATGTGTGATGAGAGCAGAAAGGATTCAGCAAAGCAATAATGTAATTAGCTGTGTAAATGAGCCTCACAAGGTAAATCTCTTTAACCCCAATGATAAAATGTGTTTTGTGCTAAAGCCGTGGATTACTGGTCCTGTGAAACAATGTGTACAGCTGGTCAAGCCAAGATTTCAGAAGTAATCCAGTTAATTTGAAAATAAAGGACACCACTTTTTATCACACCTTCCTAACGCTTTTATGTTTGGAACAGATATCAGCCTCAGATGTTACTTTGCAATAATACAAGACAGAGTTGTGTGGAGTTACCTGAATTCAGTTGTAAATAAAAGCTTACTTGAATTCTAGAGAGGAGATGTTCTAGCTAGGGCAGAAAGATGCTTCATAAAAGCAGACCAAAATCCCAAACTGAATAAAATGGGAGCTGAGCTGTCTTTTCATTGTGCTACAGTGAGCAGTGTAGCCATATGTAGCTCCTGTTTGCACAGTACCTGGCACAGGGTGTTCCCCCATTTAACCCTTAAGCTCTGCAGTAGTAACTGTGATTGTGATCAATTTGCAATAAAACCTGTAGAATCACAGTGGTTTGGGTTGCGAGGGACCTTTAAAGATCATCTGAGCTGGGAGGATTTTGGTACTGCAAATTCAGCAAGGCCTGTTTGTATGTGCAGATAGCTGAGTAACTGCAGGTAATCTCACATGCGGTTCTAGCCAAAAATTTTTTTAATGGAATATATACAACTTCCACATTTCATTTACAATGAATTAACTGGTGATATGTCTAACTGTGTTGATACTGAAAACTATTGAAATAATAAATTCATGGTAAAGACTGGTCAATTACTGTATGCTGCCTGGTTAGAAAAACACCCTGAAGCATTATGTTACTTCTCAAAAATCATTGCAAAGTAATCTAAGCAGTGGATCTTTATCAGCAGGGCAGTCTCACATTCTGTAAAATTAAGGGGAAAAAATGGGCTGTGTAGCAGCCCTTGTGTTGCACATGAAACCTGTATTGTTCTTACTATTAAATTTCCTCAATCCATGTGGGAACCTTTTGTACCAGTTTTGAGGCTTTCTTGTTTATTTTTAAACCTAAAGATGTTTTACTTTCTGATGAACAAGCTTTAGAGTCTCTAAATTTCATGAAAAGATACAAAATGCTATTTTCTGCATAAGTTTGTCATAGTGTATTCAGGTTGACTTCTGTCATTTTTTTACTCACAGGCTATCAAATGCAGAAACAGTATAAATAAAACTATGAATCAGGAGCACTCTGAGCAATTTAGGCATATCACAAAAAATCAC
Source organism: Donacobius atricapilla (assembly GCA_013397315.1). Lineage (NCBI taxonomy): Eukaryota > Metazoa > Chordata > Aves > Passeriformes > Mimidae > Donacobius > Donacobius atricapilla. The sequence goes on along the minus strand of WBMY01000544.1, from coordinate 522,691 downwards.
AGCAAGTTTCGGGTTGTTTTGGTTTGATTTTTTTCAGGTATTGTCTCTTCTACTCGGCGATACTCAAAACCTGAGCCGATGTGGCGCTGGGTAACCTGCGGCGGGTCACTCTGATCATCCCACCTGAGCTGGGTTGTTGGACTGGATGATCTTGATGGGTCCCTTCTGATCTCAACTATTCTGTTTCTCTTGTGTAGTTACTTTCATATGCATAATGTGTGTCTACAGAGGTCCGCAAATCTCTGTGGGTGTGGTTGTGTGTTTATACAAGTATGTAAAACTTAATGTAACATGTTTGAGGGATTGGTGTTTTTTTAATGTTCCATTTACTATTGGGAAAAACATTCAGCTAGGAGAATGGGTAAATGCCTTCAATTTTTATTTAACAGGAAAAGCTAATTCTTTTAAGATTTTCTGAACCAATTCTCAATAGTAGGAAATGTATCAAAGGACATTTTTGTTCAATAATAAAATCTTTCTTTCTTACAAACTTCCTCCAGTGTTTTCACTACTGCACTAAATAATTTATAATAGAAAGTCATTATGATTGCAGGCTAACTTTGGAATAATGCACATTGGAAGGGACCTTCAGACATCCTCAAGTCCAACTGTTTTCCAAAGCAAGATAAACCTTGAAGTTAGGAGCAGCCTGGAAATGAGCAGGTTGCTGGGGGCTCTTCTGGTTATCTTCAGAGCAGCATCAAGGAGAGTGATGCCACAGAATCTTGGACAGCTGGCTCTTGAATCTGATCACCTGCACACAGTCTCTGCTGCTTCATGTATTGAGGATCACAAAAGCTTTTCCTTTTTATTCCTTCCTGTCAGATTCTAAGTGAAGCTGGTTGGTTTCTCATTAGTGGCTGCACACAGTGCTAAATAGTTGAATCAATATGTAAACAAGAGTTGTTTTACCTCTTTTCCTGTATGCTGAAAGCTATCTAGCTGTAAAAAAAAAAAATACTGCATTTATTTCATGCACCCATATTTCTAAAATTTATTTGGGTGGCACAGAAATGAGCAGGACTAAAAAAATGTTGCTTCTGCTGACGAAGAAAAAAATTGTCTAGCAGCCAGTGTGAATTTCGTCTTTGGGGTTTGTGCAGTTTTACCTCACTTAGATTTGTATCTGCTTGTTACTGAAACTTTTGGAGGAACACAGATGCTGCCAGGGATGGTCTTGATGCTGGGAGGACTCTGCTGGTCCCAGTGTGTGAGATGTGTCAGAGCTGCAGCAGTGGCTCAGTTGTGTGTGTGCCCTTTCATTCAGCAGTCTCATGACTCCCAAGATGCAGAGTGTGAAAGGAATTGCAGGGATCATAACTCTTTTGTGCATTCCAGGCGCTTATTCCGTGTATGTTTTGGTTTTATTTCTCTTATTGTGGGATTCAGCCTTATCTTGTACTTTATGTGTAGTCTTTCCAAAATGAGGTTGCCTCAGAACACAGTCCTTGCTTACGTACCACCAGCACTCTCTGAGTGTTTTGGAATGTACTCCCCATGCAAGGAATGATTTGTGGCTTGGCACTTCACTGATGCATAACAAATTTTTACTTTTTAATTGGCAGTCTTGCTGGCTGCAGCTCCCTTGCAGGAACTACCTGCCTTAACCCATCAGTTGGTCTTTGCTGTTGTATGTTTTCTTTCCTTGGACAGTTTTCTGTGAGGAAGTCTTCATGAGCCCTTCAATCAGTCAAGTCCATGTTCCCACTGCGGGGTGTTGAGGAGTGAGAACTGGGCATTGCTACTTAGGAGTTTGTTTTTCTGAGGCTTGTGTGGGGTGAGAGAGGACCAAGATCACAACCCCTGTGAGCTCCCTGAACATACTTCACAAGTGCTACAATAAATTCAGAGAGGCCTTGTGTTTTTGGGAGGTGAACAGTCATTTTTACACCTTCAGCTCCTTTATGGATCCCAGGTTAGGTAACTTACTGGAGGTTTTTATCCTCCAACTGGAGGTTGTTTATTAACTGTTAATTTGCACATGGGGAAACTAAAACCAAGGCAGTAGTAGGAGGAAGTCCAGCTGTGTATGAGCATAGGGAGTAGAGTTCTTCCTTGAGCTGTTTGAGGTGTGGTGTGCTCCTTCCTAATGTGCTTCCTCCTCATCAGAGGAGGCCAAAAGTTTGGTCAGTTATTTCTCCTGACCATCCAAACACTGTTGCTTTGACACTGCCTAGCATGGAGCACGCCCAGCGGCGCTGGCGCTTCCCTGAGGCAGAGGGCCTGCAAAGCTGGTGGTGCCCCTCTCCTGCAAGTGCAGCGTGTCACAGACGTGACTGGGAGCCACAGTTCCCAATTTCGTTTCCATAGGGTTGTCAAAATGTCGATAATGGTGGGCCAGTGATGTCCCAAAAAGGGGATCCATTTGTTGCAGCTGCCAAGGTTTACTGAAGGTAGCACTAGTTGTGTTAAGTTCCTAGCTTTTTTTTTTGTGATTGCTGTATTTTTTTATATTGTGAATAAGTTACAGTGAGTGTTGGATCAATGCACAGTAAATAGTAAGAGCACAGTAAATTGTAACGTTAGACTTTCTGATTGGTTTTGTTGGTGTTACATACTCATTTTTGATCCAGAGATCCGAAAAGAAAATACAAAAATAAAAAGGGAGAAAAGGATTGAGATAATGTTGGCAAGATAAGGGTCTTCTTTGTACCCTTCAGTCAAAAAGTCATCATTAGCATGCTTGTTTTGCATATTATGTACCTAGTGTTGTGTGTATGTATGTATGCATGTATGTACTTGGCATAAACGTGAAGCAAAGTTGATAGCCAAAATATTGTCCGAGTAATTGATACATATGTGAGAAAATTAGAATGACTTTATGGTACGGAGGAAGACCACGGAAAAACCTTCACTGTATTTCAGTAGCAACTGATTAATTGTTAGACAACCTGGCTATATTCCTATGAGCTCATAAAACACACAGTTGATTAGAAATGCTGTTACTAGACAGATTTATGGGGGCACTTACATGCTTGCCTATACTGCTGATTGCTGTTCTTAATTTCAGCTTGCCAACCTAACAGTAGAATTCATACTATTGTCTTTCTTCTGCTTTTATAAACTGTGTTTAAAACTGTGGAATATTCTTGCTTATTTTCAGATCTCATCAGAAAACTAGCACAGCAGCAGTTTGGAAATACACAGGGCGATTATCAAAAGGTAAATTGTCTGTGTGTATCTGCATAAAATAATGAAAATTATGACATTGAAATTCAGGGGTTTTTCTAAACCAATAATTAGTATTTTAAAATTATATGAGCAGAATAAAAATATGAGGTTTTTTAATAATAAGTATGTTTTAATGAAAAATGTGAGACCAATTATAAAGAAAATTCCACAAGCCACTGTAAAGAGACTACACATAGTTAAGGATGACTTAAAATTCCAGCTGCAATGGGATTGTTGCACAGAGATTGATGGCTCTTTGTATAGAAAAATACTTTTTTATTTCAAAAAACTTAGGGAGAACATTACTGCTTAGCTCTCATGTAAGCTTCAGCTATTGCTTTCAAAAAGCTGAATTTATATCGTAAATGTACTATTTATATGTTAGCAAGGAGATGGAATGGAATATGCACGAGTTTTAGGCCGTTCTGGAGCACAGTGTTTCACTTTTGAATCAGGAATTGAGTTTCTGCAGTAGGAATTGAACTGTGCCCAGGCACTGGACCGGTTACATGATGTGAGCTACTTGCTCCTGGTCCCCGCAGTATGGCGTACCTGACAGGAGGATGAGTGTGGTGCTTGCACACAGACACTGAGCTATTTCTATGACCAGGATGGCCTTACTGCGCCTTCCGTGTCTTCCCAGCAGCAAGCCTGTTTCTCCAGTAGCTCAGTGGGCTCTGCATGACATCCTGGTGTGTGGGTTTTGTTGTTAGGCTGCATCAAGTGACTCTTGATCCCACCTGCTTGCTTGGTGGCCCTCTAGAGAGTGGTGCATCACAGATTGTTCCTGCACACCCAAGGATAGGTCTTGGATGGGAGAGTTTCAGGACAAAACCATTAGACTGTAGGTGGTATCCCAGACCACATGTAGAGTATTTAGTAACTAGTACGTAAGTCATGAGAAATCTGGGACTAGTCCGGTGTAGGGGATGTGATTATAGGGTGGCAGTTAAAATATTAGGAGTGCTTAAGAAGCAGAACAGATACAGGGCATTCATCACTCCAAATTCTGACCTGAATACAGTGCAAAACCTTGAAACAAATTTGGAAAATGAAAATATATCAGGGCAATTAGAGTGTGCTTCAGAAGACAGAAGCATCAGTGAGAGCCAGCTGTGGAGCAGCCAGCATGGCTGTAGATGTGCCCCTGGAAGAATTTCCAATGGGAAAGTGAGACAGGGAAGTGTGAATGTTGCTGAAGGATGTGAATAAGTAATTAGAAATGTTTACCTGTGGTTTTGATCAGTCAAATTCAGGGAGAATGAATTCAGACTAAGATGAGTTCAGAAAGTGTCCATTGGGGTGGTCTGGGAAACCTGTAGATCTTCAGATGAAATTGGAAGAGTTTGCTTAGTTTAGGAAGAGTTGATAAGGGGTGTGATTACTCTTTTAAAATATATGTGGAGAGGAAGCACTAGGAAGGAGGTTCTGCTTCTTGGGCAAAATACAGTGCTGGCACAGAAGCATGGGGGCTGAAATGGACATGTGAGAAGACTTGCTCACCAAGAACTGGGAACAGCCCTTCAGTGGCAGGAACAGGAAATCTGCTTCTCCTATTTATCCTGTTAAATTTCTGCTGTCATTCCTCTGTATCGTTTTTTTTACCTATTTACAGAATGTGTCAGTGACCCAGGAGGCCCTTCCCACTGCTATGCTGTGTGTCCTAGTGCTCCCTGTTGGATTCTAACCATGAACATCCCCCATGCCCTGCCAGGGGCAGCAGTCTGCCAGGTCAGCCCAGCAGCTGAGCCGTGCCTGCTCAGGGGAGCCAGCTCGCTGCTGCTGCCAAGGCTTTGCTCCTGCTGCGAGGCTGCATGCCTCAGACGTCCTAAATCATACTTGGTACCAGATTAGGAAGGGAGGGCAAGTGTTAGTCATCCTTCCATTGATACAGGAGAAAATATGTTCAAAATACGATTCTGAACATTTTAAGTAGTGCTATGCAATAGAAGTTTCAAAAGGATGCATATGATGCCAATAAATCTCTAAAACTTGAACATTTCTAATTCTTGCACATTAGACTTTGGGCTGAGGAGTCTTGCCACCTTTAGCTTGTCTGCTTTTCTTCCAGTTAGGAGAAAGGGGAAAGCACTGTCAGCTGTGAATTTGGCAGGCAGAGATGAAGGGGAAAATACAATAAATTATTTTCCATTATGGAATCAAAGGGGAAATAGAGTTCTTCTGAAATTCTGACACTGAATATTTAGTTTTCAAATGTGTTTCTGGTTTACAGATTTAAAAAATGGGTAAGCACGGTTAAATAGATTTCTTCAGTCTTTCTTGAAGCCTTTTTTTTTTCTTTTGAATAATTTAAATTGAACCTCTACATGGTTAATTAAAAGTGAGAGTGAATTTTGTGTGTAATGTGTTAAGATCCCAAGACTGCTACTGGAGCTACTAAAATAAAATAAGCACTGAGAAGAAAAAGTTGGTCAAGAATATCATATCAGTTATGACAGGTAGAATTCATGAAGAAATCACCAAACCAAAAAATACTGCAATCTCTGGCCTTCTGCAAGATATATTGGGAATTACATGAAACAAATGCTCAATGTGGAAGTAACTGGTCTGTCATTGGTTTAAGATGAAAGTATTTGTTTGACAAATGCTAGATTCCTTTCATTCACCAAGGAAACCAGAAAATAGCTGCTATGTATTTTATTGTAAATATTTTTCCATAATTATTTAATGGTGATTCGGTGCATTATTTTACTTTGGTGGCTTGTTATTGTTTCTGTGTTGTTAATTGTTATGGTCTAGTTATGGTTAATTATTCATTATTCACGGGATTTGTTTTTTGTGCATGCTGCCTGTGTATTATACACATTCTCCATTTGTTTTGACTTCCACAGCCAGAAAATGTTGTCCTGACTCTTCAGGTAATGTCTTATAGTAGAACGTACAGTTCTGAAAAGAAATTAACCATGTCTGCACTGCTCCTGTTAAACATTGTTAACCATTTTTAATGTTACTTTAAATACTGTTTTTCCATCTAACCTATCTTAAAATAATATATGCTGTCATAATTTTTGAAGTGTTCAGCTATGTAGAAAAGAAAACAGTGATTCTTCTGCAAAATCCAGCCAAATTCTTCTTTCAAGCATGTAGTTCATATTCTTCAGAAGGAAGCACCGGTTTTAACAAGCAGTTGGTAATAATTAAAAGGGTAGTTTTCATACTAAAATTGGTAATTAGGGCAGAAATTTGCAACTCTGCTAATGGGGGTAGTTGCTGTATTTGGCTCAGTTGGTAATTAGGAATTGTGAGGAAGGGCATCAGCAAAGCTGGAACTAGAGCATGATTGATATCTTGTGAGAAGTTGTAACTTATGTTACAGGACAGTTAGGCAGCCTCAGTTTCATCCTTGGGGTGCCAAGTTGCCCTTGTGCTGGTGGATCTGTAGAACAGAGGAGAACTCAAAGTACTAGTGTGAGAATTAGTTCTCCTAAGGTTGGGAAAGGAAAGGAAAGGAAAGGAAAGGAAAGGAAAGGAAAGGAAAGGAAAGGAAAGGAAAGGAAAGGAAAGGAAAGGAAAGGAAAGGAAAGATATATCAGGGCAGGAGGACTCCTGGGGCATGCTCACACTGCGCTGTCTGTGTGCGCTGACGCCTCCCTGGTCCGGTTTTGGCTGGGCAGTGTTTTCAGCAGAGGGAAAAGAGCATGGCCAGCTCACAGCATGTCCCCTGGGAGCCACACTGCCTCGTGTAGGGCCCTGCCAGGGCTGCCTGGTCCGGCTTCTTGTTCCTGGGGCTCTTGCAGTGTGAAAACAAGTCAGGGTATAGCATTGCATCGTTCCCTTTCACTCCTGCCAGCTCCTGAAAGCATTCTTTTAGTTGCTGCTGCTTTGCTGTTTGGCAGCAGAATAAATGTCTTTACCTGAGAGATGTTAAAATGTGTCTGCTTCTTCATGTTTTCCAGTCCCTAAGCAGTTTTAAATTCAGCACTTAGAAGTAACCTCTGCCATTGTAATCGATCATCCAGTGAAATACTTCTCTTTGGGGTTCAGATGAATTTTTCTACTCTCAGCTGAATAAAAAGGAGAAAAAGCAAAGCCTCCTTTCCCCCTGGTGGGGTCCTGCTCTAGTTAGACTTGCTGACATTTGTGGAGCCTTTTTGGAAACAGATGTGAGAAATAGTAAATTCATGCTCTGGAAATTCAGATGTGTTCATTTTTAACCTGTTTTCATTGCACTGATTCACATTTATTTCTTGTGAGCCTACTTCTCTCTTAGTACTCACTCTTGTAGTTTGCCTAGCTAGTACTCTAGCGAAATAATGATTAGCTATCAGTATCTACAATGTTACGTATCTTTTTGTTAGAAAAGTTGTCAATTATTGACAAAATATACCAAGTCCATAACCTCAGTAACTTAGTAGATGGTTTAGTGTGTAGTTTGATTTTTAATTATTTGCTCTCTATTGATTGCAGTTACTGTGTGATATCTGGTATTACCATTATTTTTGTCTGAATTACAGGCCATCTACTATGAAATCGGTTTTATAGTCTCCGCAGCCTTGGGATTGCTATTTATTTTGTTACTGCCTCTTGTGGGACTTTGCTTCTGTATGTGTCGTTGCTGTGACAACTGTGGTGGGGAAATGCATCAAAGACAGAAGAAAAATGCTGACTGTCAGAGGAGCTGTTTTGCAACATTTCTTTTTGTTGCTTCTTTAATAATAAGGCAAGTGTGATAAAGAGAACTAAATGAACCTTGGTATAACACTTATTTTGCAGTGTCAAATGACAAATAATATTACTGTATTACCCTACAGGTGCAGAAATTATTTTATTAGATTAAGTACTATTATTACTTATTAAAGACAATGTAACTGCATTATAAAAAATGCTGCCACCATTGCTATCCACAGGTCATTATGTGCTTACTTAAGCAGAATGTAGGTGTGAAACAAGCAAACAAAAAATGTTTGTATTGGGCAAATGACATTTTTGCCAGTCTCAAAACAGCAGTTGCAGAATGTTACATTACACTTGTGAACACAAGAGACCATGTTCTGTGTTCAGGCCCCATCCGAGTTCCCAGAGAACCTGAGATACCACATACTGCTTTGTTCTTGGTAGTGTTGTAGTGGTGAAAAAAGCGAGTGACTTCCTTCAGTATTTGCTGTACTCCAGATATTTATACTAGTTCAAAACAATGGGTTTTCTTCTGGGTCCTGCGTTATTTAAACCGTTCATGCACTCCCTGTAAATCCTGGAATTTGAAGACATTTTTGCATTGTTGGTGTCAGGAAAATACTCCTGTGCTGGGTGTGTTATGGGTCATAAGGAGCTACAACCAAGACTTCTTCCCGCTTTCAAAATATGTTGTTTGCTTTCAGGCTTTCTGTTTTCCTTTAACTTCTTCATGTTTTCACCAGCCTACTATCCTTATTTTGTGATTCTTATAAAGAAGAAAGAAGTATTTTGATCATACAGTGTGACTGTTGAGTCCTATGGGATGTCACTTTATCATGTCACTGTTATCTACTTTTTTTTTTTTTTCTATTACTGTGTGTCATGACAAATGGTGACATTGCTTACACTCACATAGAGGACAGGCTGGTATCAGATATGGGAACATGTTCTTTTCTCCCAGACATCACTAACAAACATGACCCTCAAGAATCTGACGACTCAAAAACCGAATGGTGTAGGGTGATAGATGCATCCCTGTCAGGATGACAGGACAAAAGTTCTTTATGGTCCAATTGTGCCTTGAGGACAGTAAGTTATTAAATTACCTCTCAGCATATTGAAACTGGAGGTAGGTCACAGAGCTTGCCAGCTGTCCTTCTGCCACATTGCAGGGTGCTGCTTTCTGGCTATAACGCCTGGGGAGTGTTGCCTATTAGTACAGAAATTAGGATTGTCCCCCTTGTTGGTCTCTTTTACTTGTGTGTTTGCTGCCAGCTATCCCTGTGGGATTAAGCGTACCCAGCACAGGCAAATGCTTCCAGATCATGACTGGCAGATCAGTGATCCCTAGTGATATGCTTTCCAGAACTAAAGAAATTACCTCTTTAATTTCTCCTTTTCCGTGCCCCCTTTTTTATGAGACATCATGATGTATCAGATGCTTACCTGAAGTGGGGGGTGTTGCCTGAAATCAATCTGCAGGTTGAGTAGAGATAATCTCATATGAGGACTCCCTGGTTAAGTCTCTAATGCTGTGAGTGATGTGCAAGGCAAGATAGAACTTTACGCCAATATTACTGATCCCAGGCTGACTGAGGGCTCAAATCCCCAGTATGCCTCTGTACCGAGAGAGATTCTCCTGCCCTTCCAAGATCTTCTTTAACAAGGGACGAGAAGATGCCCTGCCTGGATCTATTGAAGCCCATGTCAGGTTGCTTAGGGCTGTGCTGTAACACAAAAGGACAAGTCTTACCGGTAGCCATTGCCCCAACAAAAAATACTGGAGGAAGCCTGAGGTTTACTTAAAATTGTTTCTACATGTACTGTTTGTACTGTACTCAGAAAGTATGCTTGTGGTGACTTATTTTTGGAAACTTTATTACCTGCTTTTCCCCGAAGTTCCTATGCGATATCAGCTTAGGTGGAAGGTTTACCTGTAATTCTTCCCAAAATCACACTTGTCAAGGACTGCGCCAGAGCTGAATACCTAAGCTGTGACAATAACCAGAAGAGTTTAGTCCCGTGCGAGTAAAATGCTTATGGCTACTTGTAGACAGAGCCAAAAGAATGAAAACTTGAATGATCTCGAGTTACATCGAGATGTGCAATGAAATTACTAAGGCAGGTCTGATCATTGTTTGGGTGTAATTAATTTCAAGTCCATGCAGCAGGGAGGCCTTCTCTGGGGGAAGGTCTCCCAAACCCCTGCCAAGTGACTAGAATGCCACAGACTCCTTCACCCTGAGCTGTGCTGCTTCAGAGGATGCATTTAGCAAGGCTGGCATCCCTCAGAATACCCTGAACCCACCCCTCTGCCAGTGGAGCTTGCTTTAAAGGCACTCCTCTGGAACATAGACAGCTACTGGAGGGCCTGGGAAGGATTTCTAGGAGGTGGACTTCTTCAGGGTTACTGTCTAAGTGTATCTGCTCTCTCTTGCACTGCCAGACATCCTGGGATTCTCTCACTGAGCCATTTTTTTTCCTTTTTTATTTTTTTTCCAGTCCTTGATATGGAAAAATGGTTTCAAACTGTCTTTCCTTGACTGGGAAAGGTTAAATGCACAGTAGAGAGTAATGGTAGGGGGAAGACTCTGATTGCGGAGCTTGCAATGGACTGTGTTTCTAGACAACAGCTCTAGAAAACTCTAGTAACATGGGAATGGGTTTTCTTGTGTGTCAGGATGCAAGTTCACTCTGACATGTATATGCTGTTAATGCAGATTTTAGAATATTTCAGCAAGTAGATTTTAATCAGAATGAACATCTTTTCTCACTTTTCCACTGATGTGGTGCTCTGGTAATTTAGAATGAGGTTTTAGACTCAGCTTACTGGAGTGATGTGTAAAGGAAATATAAGTTTGGGGGTTTTTCTTTCAATTTAAAAAAAGGCTCCGACTGGATCTGCTTTCTGCAAATGGGGCTTAAGGTGAAAAGTGCACTTTACTCAAGGAGGGGTATAAGAAAGAAGTCAGAAAACCTGTGATTATATATGCAATTATTTATCTTAATAGGCCTTTAGGGTGTAATTTTCCAGTGCGTGCACTTTGTGTTTGAAATATTTCTTTATAAATTGAATCAAAAATACATGTGGTGTTTTTGGTAGTTCACAGCTTTTATACATGAATGTTTCCCTACAAAGTACGATTCTATTGCTAAAGAGCAGAGGATGTAGAAATAATCTATCAAATACATAGCTAAGCAGACTTGATATACCAGACTTATCATGAAAACAATTACATGCTTTTCTTCAAATGTTAACTGGAAGTTTAGGGACAGCGACCTGGTATTACATCTTACTCACTAGTCATCTGCAAGCTTAGGTAAATATGTTTTCTCTGAGAAAGAAGTGTGATTTCATTAGTTCTTGTACATTATAAAGGCAAAGGAGGAATGTTTGATTTTTGAGAAAGCATATATTGCAATACTAAATTTGCTGGTGGTAGAAAATGTCCTGGTTATTGCATAGAAAAACATATAGTCAGTTTTCTGTACCTTTGAGAGAGCTTGTGTTATAACCTCTTTTTGGAAGTAATGGATGTTAAGGAAATTTAAGTCTGGAGGAAGGAAATGGTGTTGGGCACCTTGGCAAGTACCTCATCAGGCTTCATATTTGTCCTCTTGGCTTTGTAGGATTGGTAATACATGTTGTTCAGAACCTGGAAATCAGTAGTATCTGAATGAATTGGTGGAAAAGTTGATACAGAAATCCCTATACTGTTATTTTCTTAAATTTATTATCTGGTAGCGAGGAAGATACTTATTCTTCCAGTATGTAAATAAGCTCAGAATTTCTGTTTTGTGATTTGAAATTTTTTGCAAGCTCAGCTAAAGAAAAGTTTGGGATCCCCCCTGCAGCTGGTTTAGTAACATTTATACACATCTGTGAAACCTGACAAGAAACTTGAGTGTGGAATATTGAACTCCTGAAGAACTGTTAAAACAATTTTCCTAACCAGTTACAGAAGTGGCATGTCCATTTATTCCTGCTTTATGACTTTCTCCTCATAGCTGCTTATTGAACGTTGACTCAAGGCTCAGTTACATAATAAATAGAGTTTTCCTCTCATGTTATGTGTTTGTTTAGTTACATTCAGAGTATAGTTACATTTGTTCTGAGTACTTTGGCTGCTTCAAGTATCTCCGCTATCTTGATTCCTCCCACTCCTTCCATTTAGAAAGCTGAAGAGAAAGATGGTTGTGCTGAGATCTTACAAAGTACGGCTTTGTTGGCTTCCAATTGATCTTTCCAATCTCTGAGCATAAAACTGAAAGGACATTAAAGTGCTGTCTGTCTAAAGAATGAGGATGTGGTTATAAACTCCAAGCCTCAGAGCAATATACACGTTGGCTTTTTCTGATGGCTTGAGATAGTTTGTCTTCTGAGTAACAAAGAAAAGCTGAAAATATTTTGATAGCAATTGCCATTACAGTAGAGTGAAAAGAAATAATATATTGCCTATATCCAAAATTAAACTGTTTACTATGTTTGTCATAGAATTATGGAATGGTTTGAATTGGAAGTTATTCAATTCCTTGGTATTTAGGCATTTTGAGTTCTCATTCCTTGGGTGGTAGTTGATAATAGTGTCTGCCTGAGTGTTGGTCATTCTGGCGATAAAACTATGCCATTTGCTGTAGGTTAAGTAGGAAGATAAATGTGTGTGTCCCTTTGCTCCTCAGTGACTTCTGGGAGGCTAATGAGCAGCCAGTTTTGAAGACATAGCTGTGAAATTTTGGGTAGAGAAGCAACCTTTTTATGTCAGTCTCTCTCATCCTGTCATGAATATTTTTGAATGTTGAGAAAAATGGTAGTAAAGGAATCCTTATAGATCTGACCTGTAACATACAACCCTGCTATTTCTCCCTGTAACTTGCTTTGAAATTAAAATTTTCTTTCAGAGACTATTTTTCAGAGCAACACATTCTTGCACATGTCACCAGTTTTATGAGGAGAACAAGCCTTTACATTGTTTGGAGTAGCTAAAGTAGGAAAAGATGTAAACACGTAATTTCTACCTCTGTTTCATTCTACCAATGCCTTTGTGCCACCGTCACAGCAGAGAATGGAGTAGACAAAGAAGAAGAACATGAGACAACAGCCCAAATCCTCCATTTTGCCTCAATCTACTTGTATACTAAAAACCCAAAATTACAATTTTTCACCCTGTGACAAACTAAACTAACTCTATTTTAAATCTTTATTATTTCTTAACTCATCTAAGTGTTGGAAGCTTTTCCCACGGACTAAGGTCAAAGTCTGTGCTTTCCTGGGGTCTGTGCCAAGGTTTCTGCCAGGGTTTCTGACCCCCCAGGGCAGTTTGAGGTGTTTTCCACCTGCCCTGGACTCCAGCACTCCATAATTTTATTTATGTGGCTGTATTATGGCTTCCTTTGAATGCATATTCTTTCGAGCAAGTGTTATACATATGTCTTTTTCCCCATAGAGAGCCTGGATTAGGTTTTCTGTAAATCTTACTTAAAAATACTAGTCTCCAAGTCTTCTTGACACCCCAGCTTAGGAAGTTTGACAGTCGGGCAGGAATACAGTACCATTTGTGTTAGTGATTCCCTTCTCCTGTGTTGGGGTGTCCATAATGGCCTTTCAGGGTACTGCCTCTCTAGTATTGAGCTGAAGAATTGCAATACAAAGTAAGAGACTTAACAAATGTGCCAAACAGGAATTGCCTGTAACACGCTTGACTGCAGCCTCAAGGCAATATCTCCCCTTGGGGGATAGATCCTGGCTGTGGTGAGTGCATCTCAGCTTTCTACTGGTTAAATCTCAGAGTTAGTGCTTAGCCCATCAGATGGGTTTGTAGTCAGCCAGGTTTTGAGGCTATTACCACTCTGGTGGTTACTCTTGACTTTTCTTGTACTTGTCTGCAAGGTTAGATGTTGTAAATGTGAGATATTTAAAAGTCATCCTTCTCTTTAAGTCTGTTTTACACCTAAGCGAAACAAAAAACTAAGGTTTATGTATGATGAGATCTTTGAAGTCTCTCATGGGACCGTTAATTGCCTTTTAACTTACTGTTTGTGCAGATCTGCCGTGCCGTAATGAGAACTTTTCAGTGAGGAGTGATCAAATAGCAGTGCTGACAAGAAGTCTAGCTCAGTTTCCACATTTTGTTTCACTATCAGGAAATGCATACTATTTTAGCATTACTAGGGACTGTTTGTGTACTTTGGAATGATCCATGCCATTATGTAACTAAATTGTGTTATTATTAATAAATCTTGCTGAAGTTATCAAATGAAAAATTCTGCTTTTCACAGTTGACTGGTAAGCATTTGTTTTTAGCTGTGTCAAGGTTAATGATCCTTGTAATGTTTCTAAGTCTCATACAATTTACTTAGGCTGTACACATTTTCTGACAGTACCCATGCAGATGGATTAGTAGTTGTACATTAATAACTTCAAAAGACTTTGGGGTGACATTGCTTTTCCTTTCTTTTTTTTTAATTAGTAGTACAATATTGGCCCTTTTGGCTCAGTCTTCCAGTCTACCTCGTGGTGTATGTAAGAATCTGTAGTAATTTATGGAGACCTTTCTTTTTTTTGATAATACTGACTTTTTTTTTGCCATAATTTTTTGATTCTGTCTTATGTTAGAATGTGCACTTACATTAACAAATACCTATTATCTATATTTTTTGTAGTGTTGGAGTGCTCTGTGCATATGCTGCCAACCAGCATTTAACTAACCAAGTCCGAGGAGCAAAGAAACTGGTTAACAGTAATTTTAAAGATCTGAAAATTTTCCTTAACGACACTCCAGCGGTAAAGAATTTCTTCTTTATGGGGAATGAGGGTGGGAGGGAAGAGGTATAAATAAGAAATGTTGCAGAAAATAATTTTTTCCTTCTGTACACCTGCAGTATTTTATTTATTCTTTGTGTGTGAGTCTCACTAAGTAGAATAAACAGTACAAGGTAAGAAGTTTTCACACAGCAGTAAGTGCTTGGGAGTTATCCTGATGGATCAGCATTCCTTGAACAACTTCTGAGCTGTACTTTGGGAGTGTGCTGCTGTGATGCTTGTAGGCCCTTTTCTTCCTACTGAACTAGTGTAGATCACAAGCAGAAGAAAAATAATTTGGAAAACAAGGTTTTAAAAGGAAAACATCCAAAAAAAGTATGACATGAAAACTTGGATTCTTTGTTGCTCTTTTCCTGTTCTCCTTGTATTTTGGGCATACCCCTATGGGCTCTGGGACAGAGCCACAGTAACTTCTTTTCCAGGTATATTTTGGACTGTTCTTTCTGTGAACCAGAGTCTCACTGTACCATACTGAACAGGAAAGATTATTTTCTTTCAGATTTTCCTTAGACTTCCATAAGCAGTCGTCTGCATATCTTGTTTTGTGTTGGGGGAAAAAAATGCTAGTTAGGAAGACTTGTANTTAATTAGTTTTAATTATTTGAATTCAGTTTTATTAATCCGTTTTTCTTCCACATGACTGATAAATTAGAAGTAGGTGGAAGTCATGCAGTTATGTGGAATCTCCATGTGTGGTAGCATCCCAGTCACAGTAATTCTGGGGTGCTTTTCTGCTGACCCGGGCTGTGTGAGAGCAGGAGACATCTTGGATGCCTCAGATGTTTTCCTGTCTGGAGTTTTTCCCCAAACTTTGTTTGCCTGTGGGGTTGTGATAGCTGGGTGGTGGAGGTATATGGCAAGAAGTGGAGGTCATGCCAATAATCCCTCTTGTAACAGAGTGCTTTTGGTGAGTCTGGAGCTGATGCTGGGCACAGAAGGATCAATCTAGTCACATCGGAAACCACCAGAGTCTCCTTGACAGTGTGCGGGGTTCCGACAATTGGGAACTTCAGAGGAGAAAATCTGTTATGTAGAAGCAGCTACCTTAAGAGAAAAAAATAGACACTAAATAAAATGTTAATAGAAAAACTTAATTATTAAATTTAAAAGTGTCAGGGCTTGAAGACTTTTGCCAGAGGTTAGTCAAAGTCTCACTTAGTAGTTTTTTAGTTTCAGTGCAGTATTATTACCTTTTCTTTTTTAGCAGTCATCACCTAGATCTCCTGAGTCATTTTGTCACACAAGGTGCATGAGTATCATGTATACACACACATTTATAAGAGTTTCTAGAGGGAAGAAGAGCTACATTTTTTTGAAAAAAGTTCTAGTATATAACTAATGGTCTGTAAAGCTCTGAAATTCAAACTGATGTCCTTGACTCATCAGTATGAGGTGTGTACAGCATATAAGAGGATTTGAAAAAGAAGTCCTGTGTTAAGAGGTTGTGTCTCGGGAGATTTGCAGACTGTGAGTATTGAGCAATAACACTATTAGTTATACAGAATCGCCTTTTGTCTGGGGCATTGCTGGAGACAATACAAAACATACAGCCCTGCAAAATTTTAGTCCTTTGGTTAACCTAGATCAAAACCATAAATGAGCAAAACTATACCTACAGCCTTCTTTGTAAGAAACTCTAAGGGATTTTTTCTCCTGTTTTAGAAAAATGAGGTCCACTCCCTACTTTGTCGTTTAACTCAATTCACTGACCAATAGGTTGTTTTCAGGGTGGATTTTTTGTCTTTTTTTTCTTTATTTATCAGAACATTTGAGTCTTCAAGCCAGATACGCTTTGGTACACATTTGAATCACGCTTAAAATTGGAAATCCATTTGTCAAGTGTGTTTACCTTTACACCACTTTAGCTCGGTTGGGTTAGAATTCACAGTGCATTATTTTAAACATGCAGAAATTAATAATGTCTTTAAAGAATTAGTGTAAGCGTTCTGCTTGGGATGGTTCTTCATTAGCCTTTTCTCCAAACCCAGGATTTGGGGCTAACTGAGTTGCTGGTTTATATTGTTATGATGTCTTGGTAGAGCCCAAGTTGAGACTGTGCCAAATCCACTTGGGGGTAAGGAAAACTATTTATATTAAGATAGAGCAGTCAGCTCCTTTCCACAAGGGAAGCTCTGAGGCCTTGCACAAATACAAATCCATTGGGTCAGTAAATTGCTTTAGAATTGCCACTACATCAATGCCAGGCCTTTCCATGAAGAAGGAACCAGGGCCAAGAGAAAATCAAGAAACGAAGACGTGGAAAACCTTACTGGCCTGACTGACTTGAAGCCTCTGTAAGGCCACCGTTCCTGCTACTTAATATTTTTGAGCTGAATCATTGACGGCAGAGATGTTGCAATTAAGTAGATGTCCCAATTAAACACTTGTTTAAGTGTTTGCAGTTCTGTTAAGCAAATAAAATCGATAGTTGAAAACAGTAGAAGGTCAGTGTTTGGAGGGGTTGCACAAATATTTTGATTGTTTCAAAGTGACTATTTGACACATTCAAAAATGTTACTTTTTTTTCAGTTCTTTTAATAGTGTTTTTAATCATTTTCCTCTCAGCAAATTGACTACTTGGTGAGCCAGTACAACACAACTAAGGATAAAGCACTCTCTGACCTAAATAGTAAGTACTTTTATTTAAAGGGGGTTTTCAATGTGTATTTAAAAACTTCAATAAAGTAATAATTTTTTTTAGCTCATAGTGCAAAGTGAAGTTTCATTTATGAGAATATGGTTTTCAAATAGAAGTGATGTTCTCAGTGGTAAACGAGACTATACTCCTTCCCATATAAAATGTCTCAGAGCTGGTATAATGCATAGTATTTCCTGAAATAAAAGTATTTCATTGAATTTTATCCAATACGTTAGGCTAATATTTTATTTTCCTTTTCAGTTTTGGAATATTTTGGAATATTTGTCCTCAGTTTTTAAATTGGAGGCCAATGTCAAGTAACAGAGCTACTAGCAGTTGTGATAGTTCCAGTAAGAGAGATCTCTGTTTATTTTTTCTTGTTCTACCTTTGTCCTCTATTCAGCTAGGAGTTGAGGTATAAGCTTATCTTCTTTCTAAAGCTGCTTAATGTATTTGCCATTTTAGAACAAGCAGTTGAAGAGCAGGAGATAAAACTCGAACTGCTGCACTTTCCCCTTCAGCACAGTTACAGTATGAGGCATCACTTTTAAAGCTGTCATTAAAACAAAAACAACCAGAAAACTGACACTTTTTTTTTTTTGTAATTTAAGATTCACTTTCCAAAATTCCCAATAGAAAGGGCTGACCATAATCTGTACACATAATGATTCAAGGTGCATTGTTATCAGGTTTTAATAACTGGATACAGGTTTGCATTGTTGGATTGAGGGATTGTTGCCGGGATCAAACTGTGCAGCTGTGGCATTGTGCCACTTATTGATTCTCATGCCCAGGATGTCTTCTGTGAAGGTTTAAAATGTATATTAAAAGTAGTTTTCAATTCAGCCAACTTGGCATACCCCGAGGTTGTGTCTTGTCTGTGTGAGGCTTTATTGCACATTGAATATGCCTGTGAAAGTAGTAGTAGCAGTAGTTAAGTAGTCTTCCTACTTCATTCTCAGCAGAAACACTCTGGTCTAAAAAATAGATGTAATCTTTAGGTCTATTATAATAATAACAGTAATAATAAAAAATTGCTGTTTGTATCAGCCACTCCAAACTGAAATTTCAAATTAAATGTTTATTTGTTCTCAAGGCAAATTTATAATGTTAGCTAACAGAAACTACAGGGTCTGTGATGAGAGCAGTCATCAAATAGAGATAGCTTTTATTTTCTTGAAATACGAGAATTAAGTGTGTGTCACCTGGGTACAGGATTTTTTCCTAAGGGCATCAACAGTAGCAGGAATCTCTAGAGAACTGGAGTTACTTCAGTATACTGAACTAGTATATGAGTTCAGTTTGCTCACCCTAAGGAAATGCGGAAAAGTGTTTTCTACTTGGTAGAAATTCTCATCCCAAGCTAGACATGATAGTGCTGACAGGAAGGGATTCCTCTGTACCATGCACTATTCCCATCTTACCAAAAGGAAAACAACTGAAAATCAGTTTACTGTGATCTGAAAATGGAGAGAACCAGCTGATTACCTAAAGGATGTGTCATATTAAAATGCTTCACCCAGCTCTGCTCAGCATTTCCCTGTTGCTTTGCTGACCCAAGATTGATTTCTGTTTGTGGGCAGTGAGACTGGAGGGTGTGAGGTGGGGGTAGCTGGGGCTGTGAGTGTCCGTGTGGGATGTGCTGCACGAGTGTGCAGGGGCTTATGGCGCTTAAGGGATTGCAGCAGAGCTCACTGCCCCGTCTGCCTGCTGGGTGACCTTGATGTCACTGGATACAGGAGGAACAGGAGAAAGGAAAAGAACCCACCATCTCATTTCTCTTGCACTATGAAAACATAGTGTGTAGTGAAAGATTGTGCCACAAAATTCCTGTCCAGATGCTGGACCTCTTTAAGATAAATTGTGGAAAAAGTCCTGTTCCCAGAAAAGTAGTAAATGACATGAAATACATATTGTGGGGTTTGTTGAAATTCTTATTTTACCCATGTGGTCAAGAGTTAATACATATTTTCCACCATATTTTGATTTACTTCTTGCCTTTATAGGCCTATAGCTAGCTAAAGCAGAACTGTGTCCCTGCATTACCTTCTGTCACTTAAATTCTGACTGTCAGGCCTTAGAAAAATTTCAATAGTATACCTATATTTATTCACATGTATATGTATGTATAAATGAAACTGTATATATAATACATATATATAAGCATACATGTATGTATATATGTAATAAATGTATTTGTTAAGTAAAGAGTCTGACAGCAGGTGGTCTAAGAGACAGTTTAAGTTGAGCTAGAGTATAATGTGTTGGGTTTTTTATCTCTCTGTGCTACAGATGTTGGACCTGTGCTTGGAACCAGAGTTCAAGAACAGCTGGGAAAAGAAGTACGTCCTGCACTCGATGCAGCTCTGACAATGGCAGGAGGTAAAGATGTGCATGTTGTTGTATAATGTTCTGTTGCCATGGTAAAACAGGCACGGTATGGGATAACTTTGTGCAATACCATGAGTCAACTTGCCATTTTTCTACATGCCTGGACATTTCTTTTTGATGGAGGATTTCAGACATCTTAAGATTTATAAATACATTTAAAAGCTAAATCAAAATTTACATGCTATTGTTCATACTTAGTTTTGGCAGTTGAATAGAGATGAAATCTGAATTTCCAGCTTCAGGTTGCTGTCCCTTTCTGTTGAATATAAGGGAGACTAGGAAAACTGTCTTTTTAGAGTTGCATTATTATAGCCATAACTATTTGAGGTTAGTCTTTAACAGGTCAGGGATTTTTTCCTGCACACTGCCAAGATTGTTTTGAGAGTGTTAAGCAGCATTTGTTCATTATATCTTTGAGTTTGTCACTGCTCATTCTTAGTTCTCTCTTTTTAGTGAAAATGTTCCTTTATTATTTTTCCTTTTAAGGCTTCCTTTTTCAGGAATCAGATACAGCTTACAGAGCAAAGGGGAGGCATCCATGAGCTTTAATCACTTTGGTTTTGGTTTTGTTTTTTTACCCGTGAATTCTTTCTCATTTACCTGTCATCGTTCTCCTTCTTTTTACTTTATTTCTCTTATTTGTCTTGAAGTCAAAGTGGAAAGGGCTATCAAAGGTAAAAATCACAATAAAACCTTGTGTGGTGTGAAGTGCACTTTATTTTTGTAACTTTGTGTATTCTTAGTTGTGTCTGTGTGGTTCCTTGTGTACTAAACCCCTGTTCAATGTTTGGGGTTCTTCTCTTTTCTTTTGTCTGTGTGGTGTGATTGGGATGGACTCTAAAGCCAGGCAGTGTGGAACACTCATTAATGCTTGACTGATGCAATATGATCTCCCTACCTTTCATCTTGCAGCTATATGATTTGTCAGTTGGATTATAGGGAAAATACTGAAAATACAATTTGATGGATATGGGCTTTTAGTTTCTAATGACCAAGCGTTAAAGTTCTTTACTGAAACCACTGAGGAAGAAGTAGTAGGGAAAGGGTAGAAAAGTGGGAAGTGGATGAAATCTCAATAAAAGTAACATGAGCACATTAATTTCTTTATGGGAAAGCATAAGTGGTATATTTTTATATGCAATGAGTACATATTCTGTGCTAGAGGGTTTTTCTGGGAGGGAGGCAGTAATTAAATCAGTTTTTTAAGAAGATGATATGACCTGTGCATGTACACTTTCTCTTCATGCCTGTATCTATAGGCTGCTTTCTAACAAAAGTGTTTTTTAAAAAATTTCACTTCTTGGCAGCCATCAGAGAAACAAAGGAAGCTCTGGAAAATGTGAGTGTCTCTGTAGAGGTTTTGCAGGAGGGAACAGAGAGACTTCATGCAAACTTGACAGATGTTAAAATGCACCTAAGCAACACCCTCAATGACTCCGCGTGCAATGTGGCTCAGGCTGCCTCAACTTGCAATATCATCAGGAATTCATTAGGTCAGCTGAACATCAATGCCAATTTTAGTGGGGTAAGATCTTTTAATAATATTTTTCAGACTCTCAAAGTGTGATTGTCTTGAATAGGCCCAGTAGTATTTCTCCAGCTCAGTGGCTTGGTGTGTGCTGTTACTTGTGAGATAAATGACCTTCCCTTTTTCTGTGTTTCTGCATAATTCTAGTCACTGTTTTCATCTTCTGTGTAGAAAAGGATAAAACGTGTGCCAAGCTATGTTAAAGTGCTGGTCTGGGCAGAGAAATAATCTGCCCTCCCAAAAATGCTGAGGGTTAGGCTTTGCTTTTGTACAACAGAGGTTTCGCAAGTGTTTAGGAAGAGTCTCCTAAAGATCACTTTAATTTCTTTACCCTCTCTCCTAACTTTGAAATATTTACTAAATTAGCAAAACTACTACTTCAGTGTGACTCAGGCATGTTTTTTCCTTCCCAGTTGCCAGATGTGAGCTCACAGCTTGCAAGGATCAATGATGTCCTTAAAATAGACCTTTCTAGTCTGGTTCAGAAGGTATGTTTCTTGGCAGATTTTTAAACTGTTAATGAATAAACTGGCATATGTGTATCACTTGTTTTTCAAGGAGAATTCTTTTGTTGCCACCTCAACCTGCTTAATGGTTGGATATCTCTCATTGTTTGGCCAAGATTTAACACTTGAAAGTATGAATGTAGTGCCTTGTATCTCCAGGATAGTACAAATCTAAAATGTTTTGCAAGTTGTCTGCTTGAAAGAACAGTCCATAAGAAAAAAGACAGAAATGTGGATCCAGTAGCATGCTCTCTACTTTTTGGTTTAAACTAAAGGAATAAAAAAATCCATAGTCTCTTAATTAGTTTCATTGTATTCCAGCTATCTTGAAACATTTATTTCAAATTCTTTTTGTGCATTTTTAACATTAAATCTGGTGCAATGGACCAAGTGTAATGGCTATTAGTATTTTTGCAAGACTTTCCAAAAGAACCCTGTGATTTTCACCAAGGAAAAGAATGGCTTAGTTTGAGCAGTTGAAAAATCTAGGAATCTGAAAATGTGTGCTAGGAATAGAAGGCACTTTCTGAAACCAAAGGCTGTGTGTAGGAGTTGAGAGCCCTTCCTGCTTCTGCAGTGATCAGGCTTGCAGGGAGTAAGGCTTCAAGTGTTTATTGCAATGGTTTCTCCTTTCTGTCCAAATGAGATACTGAGCTTGGCCCCATAGTGTGGACCCCATCTTTCCCCTTCTCACTGAAGAAGGCATTGCAATGTCTTTGGAGGCAATTGGATTTCGTTGTTTGGAAGGCACAGACTTGGAAACAGGAGGTGTTAGGCTGGTACAGAGTAACTCCTCTCACTTAATGAATCTTCATATGTGTGTTTCTGGCTTTTAGATGAGTTAGGTCTGACAGGCAGCAAAGTTGGAGATGTCTGTGACTGATACATGTGTATTTAAATATAGAATTTTTTTTTTTCCCCCCAAGGAGTATTTTGGAGACCAAACTAAATCTGAAATATACTTAGAGTAGCTATTTTGCTTTTACCTTTTCTAATATGCAGTGATAAAACCATATTTTTCTTAGTATTACGATATACATTTTAGTATGCGTGTACTTCTGATCCTTGAATAAAGGGAAAAAAAACCTGCAAACAATTTGACAGTGAGAAACATGCCATAATTTTTTCATTTTTTTTCTTAGGGTTATGCAGCATTTAATGATACTCCAGACTTGGTGGTAAATCAAACCAGGAACATTTTATCAGGTGAGGACAAACTATCTTTTCACTTTGTTTAATGTTTTTGGGTTTTTTATTGTTCATATATTTTCTTGGCTAAATGTCATTAAAAATGGAAATGTGAAACAACTATTTTTTAAAATTTGGTGCCAGAAAAGAAAAATAGCAACTGTGTCTTGATGAGGACTCTAAAGTAAATCTTAAAATAGATCATGTGGTATTTTATGGAGGATATGTATCTTTTAGGCTTTTTACTGCTCAAGAAATGAGTAATCTCATGATCCTCACTTCACACGCATGCTTTATTTGTTTGAAAAACTGATTTTCCTTGACTGATGTGTTTGTGACATGTTTAGGAGTGTGATGTTAGAAGAACTGACGCCCCCCTGCTGCTGTATTAAAATGTGGTGGATGGCAAAATGAAACTCAAAATATGCCTTATGGATAACTTAAATGGCTGTCTCAGTTGTTTTGTTACTTGGGCTTTACACTTTTTGCTCTTTGACTGTACCTGTATGGTAGTATAGCATATGTATACTAATCTGTTTTAATTTTTGTTCTTGCATTGTGGACCTGTTCTGCATTATATATAAGCAGCTGTTCCTTGTAAGTTTTTCCGGTTTGGTTTTTTTTCTTCCCCTCCTGGGCAAAATAAAGCACAGTATAGATATAAGCACAGTGTACTGTGTGAACTTGCCTGTAATGAGCCAGTTTTCTAAATTTAATATTACACTTTTTGATAGGAAATCTAGAGCAAATTTACTCATTTTCCATATCTGAGATGTGTAAACACAGACAAAACATCTTAATTTATCTATTTATAAATTTTTGGGGCTTTGTAAAAAATCTGAGTTTGAGTTACAAAAGCAAATAAAATAAATGGGTTTACTAGAAAAAAATTGCATATATCTGTAAACTTCTGAAACAACTGTGATTTGTTACCTGTTAGATTTGAGGAGTAATCATCAAAATAGACAAAGGCTTGTGCAGTTATGTTTTGAGAAAGAAGAAAGTACTGCCTACCATGAAATTACAACCGGTAGTTACACATCCTACTTTTTCAAGTATGTTTCCAGTTGAAGGAAGGGAAGAGTATGGTGATACTGCATTTTACACATAACCAATATATATAATAAGTGAATTAATCATGTCTTTGTATATCTAAATAGTGTCTATCTAAACTATAAGTAGAGGATAGCATGTTTGGTCATAATCTGAGGGGAAAATGGTTTAATGGATTGTTACCTCAGGAGTGTTGCTAACTAATTGGAATGAGTTAATTTAAGTAATCTCTTTTAATAAGAGATTAATAAGATTGAAAGTAAGTAGTATAGATTCTCAATATAGGCCATCCAATTTCTTTCACAGTGTTGTATTCCCAAGGCAGGGAGTTTAAATAGATTTTGTTCTTTTTAAACTTGGCTAATTGTCTTGCTCAGTGTTGCTATTTGCAGTGTTGCATGAAAAGCAAGATTTGGGTTGGCTAGATAAAAAGTGACACATTCATTATAATGAGAGGAAAGAGGAAGAACTCTGGCTCAACTCTGCATCTTGAATCATTAAACTGAATGCTAAAAACAAAGTGTGCATTTTGAAATGCCTTTATGCTACTTTGAAGCTTGATGCTTTTGTTGCCTGCTTGTGTCTTTCTCACACTTGTCCTCATGGCTTGCTTGTTACATGTGGCAGATGGCTTAATAGCATTTTATAATACATACATGGAATGTAAATTTCCTCTATGGATCCGTAAAAGTGAAATATGTTTGTTCTTTTAGATATCAAAAGTGTGCTGGAATCGATTGGTTCAAATATTACTACCTTCACAAGAGCGCTCCCTGTTCAGAAGATTTTGGCAGATTTGATGGTGTATCTTACACAGAGTGAGGCATACGTTCAAGATTATTTTCCAGTTGTGGAGCAGTACGATTTCTACAGGTATGTACAAGAAATAAGGCAGGACTGAAGTGCTACCTGTTCTTAATACTTCGTAATATTTTAATGTTCTGTAAAGGCAAGTAAACTGTTAATGATGAATGCAGTGAAAGAAAGATTGTATAAAGCAGTTGTTTGGTACTGGCATTTTGGTAAAAGTGAAAAACACAGCTAATCAATAACTGGGTGCTGTTTCACCACAGAACAAGAGGTAATTTCTACTCTGTAGACCCTTGGGTTTTTTTCAGGAAAGATAGATACAGGTGGATGTCAAAGACATTACACTCAAAGGAGCTGATTATTTCATAATGCCAGGGTGACCTTTTATCCAGGTCTTGTTTCCATGGAGTTGCTGGTGAATTGTGAGGGCAGAGAACCAGAGTGGCCCTGAAGCCAGTGCCCTGTTACTGCACCTTTCGTGCTGCAGAGCACAAGTAGCAGGGATTCTGCTTCATGCCCTGTAAATCTTTGTGCTTGCCCCTACTGATGTAGTACAGGTCTTTGTGGTTGGTTGTACCTTGAGAAAAACCTTTTGTGACCTTGAGACACCTTTTGTGTCTCTTACAGTTGAGTAACCTCATGTTTTGACATGAAAAGCTTTTCATTTCATACCGTCTGTCTTTGTCCAGATTTAGTCATTTCTGTCCACAAGCTCATCAAATTCTCCCTACATTTTGTTTGATCCTTTAGTTGACTTTATAATCAATATTTCCTTCTGTGTTTGTGTCATAATCACTTTCACTGCTACAGAATGTGTGTTGCTGGCTTTAATGCAGTGATAAATAAAAGTGAACAGAAAACTGAACTTTCGGAACCTTGCTTAGAATCTTACCTTTATCCCATTTCTTATCTGACAGTTTTTGTGGTGAGCCATAATTTGACAAATTTATTGATATTTTCATTGACATTTGTATTGCATTTAATCAAATAAATATATTGTTTTATTCTGCTACAGGAGACTATATCTCATCTACAAAGCATTTAAGTTCCTGGTTAAAACTTGACCAAACAGTACATCAAGTACAAATGAAACCAATAAGCCTGTAGTTGTCCAAATTACTTTCTGTCTATTCCTTTCTTGATTACAGGTGCATTATTTGTAGTTCTTAAGAAGTATCCTTTTATGAATATGCCTGTCAACCTTCATGTTTTTCTTTTTATTGGCCATACATGTTCATTACAATATTTCTTTTACAGATTTTTCTCTATAAAAGTACAGGGAGGAGAAAAGGGAACTTACAAAATAAAAGCTGAAGAAGTGACAACAGAAGGGAAAAAGAAGTGCAGAGGGCATTGGGAGAGGATGAAATTATAGATGTGTGAATAAATGGATATGCTCAAAATATCTGGACAGATAGAACTGTTACATGATGTAATTAATAAAAATGAAAGTTCATTTCCTATCCAAGATTTTTTTCCTGATCAAGTTCCATTAACTGTTCCATACATTGAAAGCAGTCCAGCACAGACACATAAAATCTAGGTTTTTACAGCCTTAAATATAGTTATTTACAGTTACAAGCCTAACACAGTGTGCAAAACATTGGTAAGCCTCACAGTAAGAGCAACTTCTGTGCTTCATGACCAGTCCACATTCATAAATTTCTCCATCTATTCTTGAATAAATTGCTGTTTGAACATCTGCTTCCTTTGAGTAATTGTTCGCTCCACTTGGAGCACTTTGGTGCTTCAGCACAGTTCACCTGCATTAACTGAGGAGCACCTTGTTCTGTGGTGTTTGTTCCCCTTCAGTAGCAGCAGACTGCAATCCAGCAGTGACTGTGCTGGCCCAAAATAGATGCTAGTATAGCAAATCTGTTTGCCTTTGCTGATGCTGGTTGCTCAAACAGAACTACAAGTGGGACATTTGGGAATATAATGTTGCACGATGTCTCCTGAAGGTCTCCAGTGTGTTTTTCGTGTGAAAATAACCAAGAACTTTATTTCTTAGGTGGCTGGGTTGTCTCATTCTGTGCTGCATGTTGGTCCTGATTCTGGTCTTTTACTACCTTGGATTGCTTTGTGGCACCTGTGGGTATGATAAGCACGCTTCTCCAACAACCAGAGGCTGTATCTCCAACACTGGAGGAAATTTTCTTATGGCGTAAGTTTCACTTACTGGGGAAAAAGAAAATAGAGGTAGAAAGTTGGCTTGGTTGAGTTTTTGAAGGACTCATATATGAAAAGAATTTGGTTTGTTACCTAGGTATATCTGCCGAGAAAAAGTAGAAATAAATACTGATTTCACACACTTACATTGTGGGACTTGGGGATTTGGGGTTGTTCTTTCATTGAGGATCACAGCTGAAGGATAAAACCTCTCAATTTGCCATTATAAGGCAAGTGCTGTGGATAATGAATTTCTTTGCAAGTCCGTTTGGAAACTGTAAAAACAGGAGACAGTATTAGAATATAGACAATATTAGGAGAAATTCATAACTTTCTGGTAGACTTGCATGGAACATTTGTTCAAAGTTGCAGAAAAAGCCATGCAAGGAGACAAGAAACATTTGACCTTCTGAGAGCATTTCTGCATGTTTGAGGTTGAAAAGTGCCTAGGGGTTTAATGTGGTTTTTGCTGGGTGCAGGAGAAGATTACAGCTGGAAGTCTAAAACTTTTTTGAGAGCACAAGGCTAGAGAGTTGAATTTAAAAAAGAAAATTGTATGGTTTTGTGTCCCTTAAATGTAATCCTTAAAACAGTTTGCATGCCCAATGCTAATGTGAGTTTTGAAATGCATTTTAACCAAAGACTTTACGGGGCTGAAACATATAAGATGTTTCAGACAGCAAGAGCATATTTGGAAAACAGAACTATTTCAAGCATCAACCAGTTTTTGTATTTCTGTTATAGCTGCTAACTGTTGGCTTCACTTACCCCAAGTATGTGTGTGTGTATATATATGTATACACAATGTCTTCTTATAAAGCAAAAACTTACTCAACTTCTTTTTCAGTGGTGTTGGATTCAGTTTTCTTTTCTCCTGGCTGCTGATGATTGTAGTGGTGCTCACTTTTGTCACAGGTGGAAATGTAGAAAAATTGGTCTGTGAGCCCTTTGAAGATAAAAACTTATTCAAGGTGAGGTTATTCATGCTATTAAACAATAGAATCCCCATGAGTCCCAATGGTCTTGTCTGTTCTGTATGGCATATCATTTTCCTAGTACACTTTAAGTGAATTTGGATCTGGTTTTACTTCCTTCTTACAAACCAAATAGAGACATTCATCCTTTCTTGGTTTAATTTGCTTTGCAGTGTTAATACTGCATGCCTGTCTTCCTTTGGAGACAGATTTTTCTGATTCAGTTGTTCCTTGGTAATGGGGACCTTTAATATTCACTTTCTGCACCAGGGAGTTTGAATTCGCTGTTTTGCTTGTATTTTTGTTAGTGGGTGATAAGCTTAGATGTGGTTATGTGTCAAAAGCCCACATATGAATAGATACATAAAAAAAGTTGGAATTATAGTAACATTACTGAACTTTTGTCTTCTAGGTTTTGGATACACCTTACTTACTAAATAAGCACTGGAAAAACTATCTAGCTGGCATCATCTTTAAAAATCCAAATGTTAACTTGACTTTTGAAAAAGTGTACAGGTATTAGAGTTATGATTAAGGTTGAATTAAGTTCATATTTAACTCTTTTTTACTTCATTCAATTTGTATATACTGGTTCTGTGGTATCTTCTATGCTTCATATTTCGGGCACATCCAAAAATTGCGCATGTTCCAGAAGACATTCTGATTCTAGTGATCCACACGCAAAACCAATTTGTTCCTATATATGAGTTATTAGAAATAGTCAGCATACTGCTGTATGACAATACTAGCTATCAAGCTAATTGATGAAATACTTCACATCTTTCAGAAACTGTTAACCACTTCTCTTATTGACTGAGCTTCAAAAAAATAAAATCAGTATTTTGTTTTCTAAAGGACTGATTTTCTTAGAATAAGAAAACATTGTTAATCATTCTGTTAACACTTAGTCCTCAAGGTGGTGTTTAGGCTGATCTTTGTATTTGTATTCTTCCAGTGATTGCAAGGAAAACAAAGGAATTTATACTTCCCTTCACCTAGAACATATGTTTAATATCAATGAGCTTTTAAATATTAGTATGGTAAGTAAAGAAACTGAGTGAGTGCATGATTCTGAAGGGTGTTGGCCCTTGAAACACCATGTAGTGTATCTGGGGTTTATGGGATTTCTGTTTTTATACACAAAACATCCTACAGGGAGGCAAGAGCTGTCCAAGCTAATCTGAAAGAAATAATTTGATTTAAAAAGGAGATATTTTTTACCAGTCTCAGTGGGCCAGGGATGATTTTCTGATGTGCTTTTTTAATGTGCTGATAAAAATGTTTGTTTTAACTTTGAAACTTGTGTGGAAAGTTGAAGTCTATCTTCCAAAGACTGCTTATGGTGTTCCGTGGCAGTTTACTTTTTATATAAATGCCTGTCTGGGTGTGTTTTCCTCTGACTCCAGTCAGATTTATGTTGATCCAGGATACCTTTGAACCTTTGGTTCTAAGGATTATTCTGGTTTTGCTTGGAAGTAGTTGGGGTAAAACAGTCTTTTCAGTTAAGCTGTAATGATATATGACTGCACTGTCATTGTAGGACTGTACTAATTTTCCGATTGCCTGTAATACCCGTCTTCATTACAGCAACCCCTTGGGGATACATGTTCCATTCTGCCAGACACTGTACCCACGTAACAGATACAGTCCCTGCCCCAGATAATAGACAATGAAAATGAACAGGGCAGAGTCACTACGAGGGAAAGTTATTTTCAGTTTCCACAATGGACTAATGGAGGAGGCTATAAATTAAGCCAGATTTTCAGATTCCTCAACTATACCTCTGCAGCCGCTGCAGGTAACATAGTCTGGCTGCAGTGCAGAAAGGTTCAGGTAACAATAACCAATCATCTTTAGTCACCACTAAAGGTATTTCGAGGAGTCTTATCCAGTTCTGTGGCAAAGAGTGTCTGTCCTGGCCACAACTGAGATACTGGGTTCTCTAGGTTTCTGTACTTATGGCCAGGGGTAGATCCATTCTTAAAGGATAAAATTTCCTGGAGGGATGTTAGTTAAAATAGAATGGAAGGAAAGTAATCCAATGGTACGAAAGAGATAAAGGCAGGGTAGAACATGGCCTGCTGGATTCTGTTCAACTTAATTGAAATAAACTGATGTGAGCAAAAATTCAATGTGTGCTTCTTCATGGAAATGAGGAGTCAGCAAAAGCAGGGTGCTTTGGGCAGGGGCTATAGCAGAATATGTGCTGCTTGCAAACTACTTTTGTACTTTCTTTTGTTTCTCTCTCAGTATACAGAAGATGTAGCACTTAAAATCGAACACATTCAGATAAACCTCAGCAAAATCATTCTGCTGGATGAAATTGGGAAGGAGAATCTTCTGAATTTCAGCTCTTCAGGAATAGATGGGATAGACTTTTCAGTATATTTGACAGAGGTGAGACTATAGTCAACTACAGACATGACTGGGACAAAAAATAAAATGTTTGTTTATCAACAGGCAAAACAGCAAAATCTGATTTTGTGTGAAACACCATATTTTGGAGGTTCATACAAGTTGGGAAAAAACACTTAAGAAGTTAAAGTTAATAAATAAAAAAATAAAGAGTAGGTGGTATAGTTAAGTGCAAACTGTCTGTAAATAAAATAATAAGATATTCCTTTTCTTACTGCTCACATCTTGTTTCAGATCAATAAAAGTGTTACCAAGGTTGATCTTCTCTCATTTGCTAATGATTTAGAAGCAAGAGCAGACCAGCTGGTAAGTTCAATTCAGCAATATAATAATACATAAAATATATAATTTATATACCATGTAAGTATAAATACATAGCAAGGTAGACTTTATATGAGAGAATTTTTGGAATTCAAACATTTACGTACATGGTGCAGCATTATGTAAGGAAAAACACTGAAGAAGAATATTGCATATGAGCTGTATTTTAAATATTGCCAATTATTGATTTTTGTATGCTTTTGTACATTATCTGCTTTGAAAGTGTATTTTCTTAATTTACATTCTTTGCTTGGGCAGTGAGGGGAATGCTCCATTTCAGTATTTCGTGTTATGGTCTTTACATTTTAGGGTCCCAGTTGGAAGAAAAATTGGTTAGATCATGCTGGAAAAAATTATTTGAATCAATTTTTTCAGTTAGTGAGCAGGTGGTATTTTAATTAGCAACAAAATTAATACTGTGGCAGCTTGTAAGGACTGTAATGAGAACTGGAGCTACATTGTGGAGAGAGAATGCACAAAAGAAACTGTCTTCTCTGAAGGGCTTTTTGAATGCAGGACAATGGTCAGAGGGTATTGCTACAACATTGCCCAGAAATGAATCTGCAGGTGGCACAGATCCACATTAACAGTGACTGTTCAGTGGATCTGTTTGTTACGCATGTCCAGGTCAGGTTACTTTTCAGAATGAGGGTCATGGTTTGCATGCTGGCCCAAGACAGATTCCTGCCCTGCAGTGCCGGAGGAGGAGTTATGTTGCACATGTGCTGCTGTGGTCCCTGAGGGGCACAGCAGAGTGAGACCGCCTTGTTTGGAATGTATCAGATATCCATCCCTCCTCAAGTGGAGGGAGGGCACTAGGGGAGGCTCCTGGTGTGTTTGCTCTACCTCTTGCATCATTCAATCATACATGTTGCTGGGTTTTTTTGTTTGATACGGGGTTTTTCCTTGGTTAGATAGCTCTGGGTTCAAGTGAGAGCTGAGATTCTTCAAAAATAGTTCCATAAAAGGTAAGTGTATTGTGCTAGTAGGTGTTTTTTGTAGAAGACTGTTAAGGAAGCATCAGAATTGAGAATAGATCAGACAGAGTAATTTCTTCATGTAAAGGAAATAATTGTGTAAATAAGTAAATGTGTTCATTGTTACAGTGTATATTTTTATTTCTTCCTTTAGATGCTGTTTAGTGTAATCTATGAAATGTCTTCAAAAGAGAGGCCAAAACCCCAATAATATAATGTAGTATAAAAGATTGTTAAAAAAATAGCACTGGTTTCCGAAGATATTTTATAATCTCACTTTGTTACTAGTGATAGCTCTTAAAACTAATTAAAAATAAACTAAAAACTAACAGAAATAATTAATTTTGGGTGTCTAGTTTGCATCTTTTGACACCTTACACAAAATTGAAAATAGCTTTTTAGACTGGAAGGAGCAAGTGGAATAAAACTTGGATCAAACCAAGGGGTCAGGGTACGGAGGAGGGAGCAATACCAGCAACATGGTGGTGTTAGGTAAATGAATTGACTTTGTCATGGGAGATGAAGCATCCTGAAACTGCTCAGTGACCCGGCTGAGTCCTCACATGAACTTCACAGGAAGCAAACACATCTCTGAGCACTGAGGTCGGCCAATATTACACATCCAAAATGGAGTTTTCAGTGTGTATGCAGGGAACCAAATGGTTTTGCCACCAAAAGGAAATGGAAAATAAATTTATATCTGAGAGTAAAACCAAATTTTATAGTATTTGGCAATGGGCAAGAGCTCCAGACATGCATTTGGACTTGAAAATCAGAGCAGAAACTCACATCTTCTGACTGACAGGTGGGAGCCACAAAAACAGGAAATACCCTCACAGGTGCCTTTCCAAGTGACTGGCTGAAAATACCTAAAATTCTGTGCCCCTCAGAAAGCAGAGGGTGCCTCAGGTGATGTCCACATTTCCAAAACAAAAGCAAGTACCCATGACTGGGAGATGCTTGTCCCAGCTGGGATGCAGTGCTGCAGGGTTCTTGCAGTCAAATTTGGCTTGTGGAGACTGCAAGGGAGATGTGCTCACTCTTCTGTATTTAAAATGACTTAGTGCATCATGTGAAAATTCTCTTCTGTTAAATCTGTCCTGATAATGTTACAGCCAGAAAAGCAAGGTAGTATATCTGGTTTGGGCCTGAGGTTTGAACTATTAATACAGTGATTTTTTTCTTCCCCTCCTTGTGTAGAGGAATTCAGTTTGCCATACCCCATTTTTAGCATGAGCTGTTCTGGAATAGATGTGTAACTTTGATTGTTTTTTGCTGTGTTGAGGTTACTGAACAATATTGTATAATTGCATTTTTTTTGCAGCCAAAAGGAGCACTGGAAAATGCCTTAAAAGGACATGCAAACAACATTCGAATGATTCATAACCAGCAAGTTGTTCCACTGGAGCAAGCTATGGTAAAACATTAAAGCAATACTGAAACGTACTTGTGGAAAATACAAATCTCTAAATCTCTTAAAGAGTTTAGAAAGCTGGACTTCTATAAGCACAGACTGTGTTAATGAAGAGTAATCTGGCTGAAGTATGTGTTTAATAAATAGTTTTAAAATGCTACTGGTCTATAAGGCTGTCCAAAATAATGGCCTTTTTCTTCCCCATGTTTTTCTATAGCTATTTGTGATTATATATGAACAGAAGAAGAAGCAGGAGAGAACTTTATAAAGCCCTTAACCCTAAGATCCCCTAAATCACTCATTTTCTTTTTTTGCTTGTCAGTGGTCTTCAGTAATAAAGGTCATTATCACTCTGGCACTTTATTTGTTGGAGTTAGCAGTCACCTAACACTATTGGAATTGGAAACTCCTGGGAGTAGTATACAGAGTCAAAGTCTTTTTATTGATGCTATGAAAGATGCAAAAGAGCTGCTTCTGCCTGATTTTGACACAGACTTGTATAGTATCAAGCTGTGAATCTCCTGCATGTTAGGTGTTGCTTTTTCCTTTACATAACATGAAGACTTTTAGTTTAACCTAGGATCTGGTATTTTGTGTCTGTACCACTTACAGAAAAATACTCGGTCTTCTGGTCCACTCTGATTCTATGCTGTTCTTTCCTAATTAACTCCTAATTATTCTCATCTCTTTTTTCTTTTACAAAACTGACTGTCAAGAAATATGTTAAAGCTAGGGTAAGTGCTTTTTCCCATCAGAAATTGCACAGTATACAATTCTCTGAATATTTGGGCCTGAGTTTAACTCTTCCATCTTTCCTCCAATCTTACTTAGTTTATTGCATCTAACTTTAGTTAAATCAGTGCTGTTGGTGAAGTACTGGTTCAATGGTTAAACCCACTGTGTATTAATTTTAATGCAGCTGGTGTTACTGTTGTATACCATGTGATTTGTAGTATTAATAACAAAATTCTCTATAGAAGATCAAAGCATGAATATAAGCTTAAAACAGGTGGACGCTTACCTGTAGTAATGACTCGAAGCTTCTTTTCTCCCCTCCTTTCCAATAGAGCACTTTAAATCAGAGCATTAGGTTTCTGAAGAGGACATCATCTGAACTTATGGTAAGCCTTTCTTTCTGGCAGCAGGAACATTTTTGAGTTTTAAAACCTTCTGCTGCATATGCAGGGCATATATTTTCAGTACAGTTTTTTTCTATTTCTAGCTGTTCTGTTATTGCAGGAGATAGTAATGCATTGAGGAAGTAATAAGGATTTAGATCTGTCTTCTGTGTAAAAAGAAAAAAAAAGAACAGATTTGAGATGGTTTTGGGAGTATGAATTGTAAACTGAACGGTCAGATTATAAAATAGGCTTCAGTATCAGTCTGTATATTGTGTTATTCATTTTCCTTAGAATGTAAGGATTTCTTTTCTAGAATCCTTGGAAGTAAGACTTGGGGGGAGCAACCACGAAACAATGCAAAAGTACAACTCACAAAAGACAGCTTTGTGATTCATATCCTTTACCACCTTCTGTTCCATGCCCAGCTCCACTGGGATCTGTTTCTTTAGGTTGTACTCATTATGTTCCTGCCTCTGCACCATCAGCCTTGCTCTGGGATCCTGGATCTGTATAGAGGCTTTTCCAGGGCAGCCCACATTTCCCCTCTAAGTGGTGCCTGCGCCACGGTGAGACCAGCTGGCTTCCCCCTGCCAGAGAGTGAGCAACAGGATGATGGCTTTCCTGGAAGTAAAGCTTTCAGCCACCAGCCTGCCTTGGCCCTGGTAGCAAGAATCCAGCCACACTAGTGGCACAGTCATAGTCTCAACAGCGTTATGGGCCATACCTACCTTAGTACTCCTTATTGCAGTTTTCACCAATCCACAGCAGCAGAGCAGCTAGGTATCTGTTAGAACCTGTGATCTGAAACTGGGTGAGAAGGGAAGAAGCCATGACATAAGGTATTGGTAAGAAAGGGATGTTTAACTAAAGTATATTTAAGAAACATCTGTGGATTTTCAGGCTGTACGTACCATGTCCTTTGTGTGTTCTGGGAGAGAATATAAGAGGTTGTGCATATATTGAAAAAAACATCTCAGTCCTTCAGTAATTGATTAGGGGCATATTCTGGCTGTACAGAATCCTACTTGAGTTATCAAGAGTTTTGTGGTGGTATATGGCCTACTGTTTTCTTCCTGTGCACTTAGTGTGTCTGTAGTGTATATACAGACATATATTCAAGGAAAGAGAGTGGAAGATAAAACCGATCCTAGTATATAAACTAGTTACGTAGGTTCCAGGAAAAGATACCATGTTATAGCCACTGACACATCCTTCTTCAGAATTAGACAATATTGGGATGATCATAAATCCTTAGGCAGGCTCATGTTCTGTCTGGAATTACATTTTTTGTCACGTTTTGACAAGACAGTGACACTGATCTATCAGGAGAATAAGTTCCTGGCAGTGGCCATAGAGCCATTGCAACAGCCGAAAGGGGATTTGTTTATATTAAACACCATCTCTTCCTGTCCAGGTTAAGGTGAAAAATGTCATTAGCGCTGTTAATGCTGCCCAGAATCTCATAAATAACAACGCTTCTCAAGTTATTGTCCAGGTAAGCTCTACTTGGTCAAAGTACATTAATTTATGATGTCATGGAGATAGAGGATAACTTGCTTTTGTTCTCTTTGATCTGGTCCTAGGAAACAAAAAAGTACGTGGATACCATAATTGGCTACTTTGAGCAGTACACTGAGTGGGTCAAGGAGTCGGTAAGGTGCATTTACTTTATTGAGAGAAGCTGTGTTTAAAAATAAGAAAGCTGAACAGTATTAGTAATAAAATCAATAACAATAATGTTACTTTGATAGTGTGTTTCATAGTTTCAGGTTTTAATACATTCGTACTTAATGTGAGTGAGAAAATCAGTCTCCTATAGTTTTGTTGCATTTGCAGAATGGAAATGATGAGATGTCTTGGTTGGAATGCAGTGCAAATTTAACAGTATCATTTTCAGGGCTAGCCTGAAATCTACCATTTGTGCTAGTACTGCACTGAACCAGACCTTGCATAGTTCAAATTGATGTTAGCGTCTTGTTTTTTCTCTCTTCAGCTGCAGCCTTTGAGAAAGTAAGCTGATGTTTAAAAGACTTTCAGTTCATATCATGTTTACTGTTATTTATTTTGAATCTGGATATAGGGTAGGACGTGACAGTTTAGTACACTATAACTGTAAGCAAGTTTAGGGATTCTTATGTTATTCTGTTAGATACTTAAAACTGTAATTTTTTCATCTTTTTTCAGATTTCCATGGAAGTAGCAGCATGCAAGCCTATTGCCAATGTAATAGATACAGCAGTAGATATTTTTTTATGCAGCTATATAGCTGATTCTGTGGTAAGAAACATTTTGTTACTCAGAATTGGGGCATCAAGGGGAAAATTGTTATAACATACCTCTGTGTTTAATTATTCTGGCTAGACTATTCTAAACTAAGATAATAAACTATCACATACAAAATTATACATGGAAAATGTTCTGATCTGGATCAAGTCCAAAGGCAAACCAGCGCTGAACTTTGAAGATTTTCAGTAAACTTAAGCTTCTATTAGCAAGAATTCTGTAAAATTAACTGATTCTGAACCACCTTGAAACAGAAAATGGAAAAGCATAAAGATCTGAGGCTTCATCTGTAACTGTTGCTAGCTTACAGGGATGAGGTGTGGGCAGGAGGTGAGTGGAAAATACCAAGGAAGAACTTTCTCAGATATCTTTCCTGAAATCTAGAAAACGTGAATGAGTTTTTATCACTAGACCTGTAGCAGACAGATCTTGATTAATTCTTGTATGTTGGAGACATTGAGCGTGACTTGTAGCAGGATAGAAGGGCAATATTGGCTTTTTCGTCAGTCCAAAAGAACTTGGCAAGAGGACAGCATGGATTAAAAGTAAAGTAAGACACCACATGCCTGGAAAGTACCTAAAATGCTTCCTTAACTATTACTTAGCTTTCTGGCACTTTTAGACAGATCCTAGTCACACTTCCAGTAAAACATGTAATCAGTCAGAGCCAAAACACTCTGGCCTTGATAATGCTTAACCGTGAAATGTTTAATCTTGGTAATTCTTGAAAACCCATGAAAACCATCTAATCTGTGTTGTACTCATTGATTAGCTCATATATTACAGAGCTTCTGTTCTCCTTTGTGGAGCCATTACCCATCTGGTGAGAGATGGGCCATGATTTTCCTGATGATAGAACTTAGCTGAGTCACTTGGAAGTCAAAATGCCTCCAGCCAATACAAATCAAATTTGAAAAATCATCATTTTAACACCAGGTGATAACTCAGTTCAACTGTATGATAATGAAATTAGTTACACAAACAAGGCTGCAGTTGGCAAGTTATAAAGTGCCTTGAGAAAGTGCTGGAAACCCATATTTTGACAAGAACTGCAAGAATTAATTTCTGCTGTGTTGTTTCAGTGACAATGGTTAGAATATCAATCAAGGGTTCAGTACTGATTAGTTTTCTCCATGACCTTTTTTCCTTGATTTTTCTATTGCTTTTGTTTCAGAATACCTTCTGGTTTGGTTTGGGAGGCTCTTCAATGTTTCTAATTCCTGCCATAATTTTTGCTGTAAAACTCTCTAAATACTATCGTAGGATGGATACAGAGGATGTTTATGATGAGTAAGTATATATTCCAAAATAAGCTAAATGGCAAATGGATTAAAATGTTTTTTCTAGTGCTTCACGTGAAGGCTCTATAATTCTTAAACCTGTGCTGCCAGATTAGAGCTGCATGTTCATGTGTAATGCTGCAGATTTGGGTCAGTGCCTGCAAAGTGCTTCATGCACAGGTGGCCTGTGGTAGCCTGGAATTGCCATGAATGATGATAGTGCTGGCTCTGACTTTAAAAATCTTACATCAGAATGAGGTCTTCAGAGCTTTGTGAGCAGCATTTATATAAATAAGTTCCAAATGTGCAAGTTGTTAGCTTTGCTAAGTAACCTGTTAAAGTGAATTGTGCCTGATTTGTAGTCTTGAATTAATTATTTGCTTTCTTGCTGATTTATTTATTCCTAACCAGTCTTTCGTTTTTCAATTGCAGTTCCTCTGTCTCAGGGACTTGGCATTTTACTTTATGATAACTATTCTTACATATTTTCCTATCAATTTTTTTACTGTTTTCTTTCCTGCTCCTTGTTTTGCTCATTGTTGAGTTAGCCTGTGCACTGCATTTCTCCCATTTCACAGTGGTTGTTTTTCATTAAACATTCACAAGTCAGTAGAGCGGAAACAGGCATGTACAGCTGAAATTACTCACTTATTAGTGTCTAGTTAATTACTCCTCCTTTTCTGTGTTTTTTAGTTTCAAAAATATACCCATGAAAATGTAAGACATTTTTGCTGGTATTTACTAAAATTATTTTATTAATGTGGGAAGGTTTATATTTTTAATGTAACTTGTTACTTCAAAAGAGGTAACATGTTCTCTTTCTTCAGACTTGATAGATGATATTAGAGTCTCCAACTCAACAAGAATAGAAAAATAATTAATTGATTTTTGGAAAATATAAAAATACTATAAAATGTAAAATTATAATTATGCCATAACTCTTGAATGTTGCAAAGGAAAAGTTATATTCTATTGTACAGGCACAGTTTATCTTTGCATATAATACCATCATCTGTGTACATGTCTTAGAAGCCATATTGTACATAGTTCATCTTACAGTTAACATGGTCTTTCTCGGTGTATTTATTTTATTACAGTACGGAAAATGGTAATAATGGTTATCATAAAGAGCATTTATATGGTATACACAATCCTGTTTTTACAAGGTAAACCAAGTCTGAAACTGCATGCCTTTGTGTGTCCTTACTTCAGCTTCTCTTTTAATCACATTTCCAATTTTCTTCATTTTCACTTTAAAGTGAATCTTTTCATTCTCTGGGGTTTTTTTTGCATGATTATTCACTATAGCAAATGCTGTATGATGTATTTTTCTCAAATACTCTTTATATAACAGCAGATATAGAAGTAATTTCCTGCAACTTAACAAAGTAATTGGTAAATTTGATCTTTAAAATCCATGTAATCAGGTATTTAATCAGCACATAGGGTGGTCCTAAACTTACAAACCTTTTAAAATGTTCTGATAGAAGATGAAAGTGATAGCATGGAAATGCATTTGTACTCCTGAGTAGTTTTATTTTTTTAAATGGTGAGAAGAGATCTCCTCTGTAAAAGACAAGTGTTCCAGGTATGCAGAAAGCATGAACATAGAAAATGGATGTTGGTGCTTGGGTAGGACTAGAATGTAGCCTCACAAAGCAAGAAGCTCAAGTTATGTTTAAAAAAAGGAGGACATTGAGGTTAGTTTCTGCCTCTACAGTTTCTGTGCTGTAAAACATTAGCTAGTTTCCAGAGTGATAATATTCTGTATCCCACAACTTCATTATTTGGTTTTGCAAAATTTGCAAGTTGCTTAAGAAAGGTTTAAATTTATGATAGAAATGTGTAGCTCACTGTGCCATACTTTGCAACTCCATGACTGAATGTATAGGTTGAGTATTTATAGAGAAGATACAACTGTGCTTTACATAACAAGTGAATAGAGAGAGCCTAAAGTTTGGATCTTGCCAGAGTTCATGGTTGCATCTGATGGTGATGATGATGAGGTTGAGGATGGTTATTATTATTATTTAAAACTGTATTTTACAATAATTATCTACTGACCAAATCTTCACTCCGTATCTCCTTCTGAAGGAAGTCTTTATGTAACAATATTTTTGGTGATATTTATGACCACAATTGTTGTGGTCTGTTCTGCAGCTTGAGGGTGCTTACTCCCCAAATTAACTGACAAGGAGTGGAAGTCCAAAAAACTCTCCACTGGCATACCTAAGGACTCTCAGTTTTAAGGGCTTTCAGTATTTTTCATAAGAGAAAACTAATAATTTGCCAGGCCTCAGAATTCCTTTTCTGATCTTTGAATCTTTAATATGACTGTTAATATTCTTGAGGTTCATAGCATGTTTTCTTACAATATTTCAGTCATTGATAAATAGTTTAATTCAGCGTTGCTGAACAACCTAAAAATTACTAGCATAAAATAATCTTTTACACAAAGATCCACTAGTTTATTCCTGACTTACTTTGATAAAATGTTAACATTTAAAGATTCAGTTTGATGCAGTGCTTACTTTTGATGCGCTAACAGAGGTAATTTGAAAACCTGCTAATTATGGCATACATGCTTTGAATTTCTCAGTATGGCATTCCCATGTGAATAAAATTTTGATTTTAATTTTCATATCAGCATACTCTTTGCTTTTATGCTGTCCCTGATTTTTCTCATTTCCTACAGATTATTTTTGGAGATACTTCGAGAGAGATGTCTTTGAATAGATCTCTGTACACCTCTGCTTTTGCAGGTTTAAATAATCCTATAGGGTTGGGCTTGGGGTGTTTTATCCTTCAAAATCAGCTGGATAATTTTGCTGAAAAGAGATGCACATATTTTTGTAACACTAAGATATATTAGTACAAGTAAGAGCTACAGGAGGTGTATGTGTCTCACACAGCTATTTTTATACACATGTCAAAGACACAACATCAAATGCAGCCACCATTTTTGTGAGAGCAAAACATGAGGCTGGATTAAATTCACAAAAGAGGGGTTGAATAGACAATCCAAGTATTTATTTCTGTCATGAAACAAAGATAACCTGAAAGGTTGGTGGAGAAAGCCATGATTCTATATTGTCTTGGTTGAAAAATGCTTGATTAAATGAGTAAAACATTGAGACTATCTTAGGCCAGCTGAGCTTGTCTCTTCTATATTAGACACAGTATTTCTGTTCCATTTGAGGGCAAAAGAAAATGATGGGTTTATGGTTTTGGTTTTTTCTTTTTTTCTTATGTAGCTCTGTGGAACAGTGGTAACACATACTGGAAATTCTAAGGGGTAAGTAATAAGCTTAAATCAATTCTACATCTATTACTGCCTTAATATTTTAGGAAGGCTGCTCTGATGGCTGCAACATGACTGGGCTGTAAGAAATAAAACCAAAAAAAGTTATTAAGTCATATTAATGTTCATATTAAAATCTATCCCTTCAGTCTGTTTAAATTACATTAAAATTCAGTCTTTATAATTTTTTTCTGATTTTTTTTTTGTTATTATTTCCAGGCTATATAAGTGAGGCTCAAGACTCTTCTATGGGAGTACATCATTATTCTTCCAAGTGTATTGGCATTTCCATTCATCTGACAGATCCTGAGCCACTTGTTTTATGTCAGCTGTACTGTA
This sequence comes from Donacobius atricapilla, assembly GCA_013397315.1. Taxonomy (NCBI): domain Eukaryota; kingdom Metazoa; phylum Chordata; class Aves; order Passeriformes; family Mimidae; genus Donacobius; species Donacobius atricapilla. Next base: position 481,357 of record WBMY01000544.1, on the reverse strand, counting down.
AATCCCAAATGTACTATTGAATGTTATGCCATAAACTACTGTACAGAATACTTTGTGATCAGGACACTGCCTCTCAAATACCACTGTTCAAGGCTTGAATTAAATTCTTTTTTGTTTTTTTTTTACTTTTTTACACTGGGCTTTCTACCTTACATCAGTTAGATTAACAGCCTTTGCCTAGCACTTCTCTTAAAATTGTTCAAGTTCTTATCTTAAATTGTTGATTTGTGTTAAATACAGTACATACACGTTTACATAAAAATACATTTTGTATACAGAGACTTTTGTATATACATTTTTCTTAAAACTTCTAAGTGTTTAGTTAAGATTTTAATATTGTATAATACTCTTCACAAATGAATTTACCAGCATGATCAGTGTTGCTATTTGGTGCTCTTGAATGACTACATTCGACTAAATTTGGATTGTAATGGGGTCCACAGTGTCTCTTTGTGTGTTTGAGAAGCTCTGTTGCAGTTTTGTTTCCTCCTTCTTT
>WBMY01000544.1:414592-471392 GCA_013397315.1 Donacobius atricapilla | reverse complement strand
GGGGCCGAACGGTGCCGAGGATGGGGCCGGGCTGCCGGGGCTGGATCCTGGCTGTTCCACAGGGACTGCCTGGGGCNGGGGGCGAACGGTGCCGAGGATGGGGCTGGGCTGCCGGGGCTGGATCCTGGCTCTTCTGCAGGGCCTGCCTGGGGGCGAACGGTGCCGAGGATGGGGCTGGGCTGCCGGGGCTGGATCCTGGCTCTTCTGCAGGGCCTGCCTGGGGGCGAACGGTGCCGAGGATGGGGCTGGGCTGCCGGGGCTGGGTCCTGGCTCTGCCGCAGGGCCTGCCTGGCAGCAGCTCTGCCCAGGGGAGGGTGCCTGCAGGGCACTGCAAGAGCGGGGAGGCCACAGCAGGACAGACACCAATGTCCTTCAAGTCACACTGGTGAACATGGGCTATGGGCAAGTGGATTTGCCCCAAAGGTGGGTGCCAGAGCACGTGGAGATGTGTTTTTTCAGAACAAGATGTCTGTCTTTCCCCAAGACCTTCCCCAAATGACCTGTCCCCTATGACCCATCCCGTGCCACCTCCTCTCATCAGGGAGATGCTCCAAGACTTGTTAAAGCCACTCTGCACGAATCCACACGGTGTCTGCCACGAAGGGAAGCTACTCCAGCCTGAGGGGAGGGATTTTTCACAATGTAGCAGACCAGGAGAGGTAAGAGCCATTAAATGACAGAACATCCCCTGCAGTCATGAGCTTTCCCTGCCTTCTTGGGCCTTTGCATAGTTGGAACTAGTTCAGTATCCTTTAGTTTTGCTTCACACTGATCACATGGAATTTGGACATCTCACCTCAGGGTAAGTCAGCAGGTGAAAGAAGTCAAAAACACCATTTCCCCTCACCTTAGGGAACTATAAAATTTTTATAGAACTCTACATATTTCACCTCAGCAGCAGTAGTGTTCTTTGGCAGGAACATACTTCATTTGAAGCACAATAGAAACAATCATAATGATTTAAAGGAACAAGCAATATTTTTTCTTCCTCACTATTATTTTTTTTTTTTTTTGTGGAGGCTTGTGTCGTGTTTTAAGATTACTTTTAATCTTTACCACCAGAAAAAAGCATTGCAGCTACAGTGTAATTTACATGAACAAAGAAAAGTCAACTGCCTTGGACTAGAAAGCAGTGTAGAAAACTGACTGACTTCAGCATCTGTGAGAAGAAAGGCACATTGTAAATATATGAGAGAGAGGAAGAAATTCACCTGAAAAGGACATCCTCAGGTTTTTCATGCCTGTATTTCTTCCATGTGCCATATATAAAATTTATTTTTAAAAAAATCTTGCCATATAAAAACACATATTTTAATTTCTAGTGTGCTTTCTACAACAGCTTTGTGTAAGTGCATCACTTGTGAACCCATAGACCCAGAAAACTGAATGCAACAGAATACTGTTCTCAGCTACAAATTTCTCAGTAGTAGATATTGTTTACAATTGCACTACATTTTATTTCCACATTCCCTTCTATCTGTACATTTCAGGATATTTAAAGGAAAAAAGAAACATAAACATGGCTTCTTGCATCTGTGTGATGTAGACGTATCATTATCTGTCTTTAAAAGTTTGGGAAAGACAGATGTGTAAGGGAGCCTCTGAGAGCGGATGTGTTGACAGAAACTAGGATGTTAGAGTGCTACGGGTGTATTTAAGCAAAAGCAAAAATTTAACACACAGTTTTGTAATTCTGCTATGAGTACACACATGGGAACAAAGCCTGTCCCTCACACACTGCAGCTTTGGGCCTCAAATGTGCATGTGTGGGCTCCCAGGCAGAGCCAGCCTGTCCCACAGTTTGTCTGTCTGTCATCAGGGGCTGATGGATACAACACTGCCCTGCAAACCATCCCTTTCTCCAGTCTTGCTGCTTGGGGTAGTATCTGCCTGCATACCTTTTTTTCTGAACATAAATGTGTCATGCTTCAAAGTGCAGATTGATATATATAGTGTATATAAATACTGAGCAGCTAGTCTGGAGTAGCTGGATCAACAGAGAACATATTGATGGGTTAACAGGAAATGGCCTTTGATGATGCCAAGGTTTCATTGATTATCCCAAAACTAAAATTTACAGGTGTCCATATGGCAAGAAGACGGCAATGAATAAAGTGGCTTTTGCCCTCTGTATTATTCTATTTTATGTAATGCTTAAATAAATTATGGTTTGAAATTATTTTGTGAGATCATTTCATGAATTTCGTTGTCCTTCAAAAATCTCTTTTTGTCCTTTCAGAAGCTGTCCAAATATTGCAGTTTTTATTCTTGATCCTGTCTGGTGCACCCCGTCTCAGCCCCTACCCCAGCAGTGGGTCAGCCATTGAGCCCTTTTCTGGTGTAGACGATATTTATACAGAGCACTTCAGTCAGCAGCTTGTCCTAGTTCAGAGCAGTTTTAGACTTAAAGTGGTGCTGAAATGAGGCAGGTCTAAGAGTCCTTTGCTGAGCTGAACTATTCTGTAAGATAGCATTGCCAAAAGGAATTGGGTAGCTCCATTTATTTTCAGATCTGAGGTCAAATCCTGGCCTAGCACCACTATGTTCACCACTACACCATATCCCCAAGCGCTACATCCACATGGCTTTTGAACAATTCCAGGGAGGGTGAATCCACCACTTCCCTGGGCAGTCTACCAATACCTGACCAGCCTTTCAGTAAAGAAATTTTTTTCCTAATATCCAATTTAAACCTCTGGCAGAACTTGTGGCTATGACCTCCTCTCCTGTCACTTGTTACCTGGAAGTGGAGGGCACCCCACACCTGGCTACCACCTCCTTTCAGGTAGTTCTAAAGAGTTATAAGGTCTCCTCCCAGCCTCCTTTCCTCCAGACTAAACACCCCCACCTTCCTCAGCTGCTCCTCATGGAACTTCTGTTCCAGACCCTTCCCCAGCTCCACTGCTCATCTCTGGGCATGCTCCAGCACCTCAATGTCTTCCTTGCAGTGAGGAGCCCAAAACTGAACACAGAATTTGAGGTATGACCTCACCAGTGCCCAGTAAGGGGGACAATCCCTGCCCTGGTCCTGCTGGGCACATTGTAGATGACACAAGGTGCCATTGGCCTTCTTGGCCACCTGGGCACACAGTGGCTCATGTTCAGTCACTGTCAACCAGCGCCCCAGGTCCTTTTCCTCTGGGCAGCCACTCTGCCACCAGCCTGTGACACTGCCTGGGGTTGTTGTGACCCAAGTGCAGCACCTGCCACTTGGCATTGTTGAACCTCATAAAATGGGGCTCAGCCCTCTGATCCAGCCTGTCCAGATCTCTCTGCAGAACCTGAAGTTATTTGGACTGTGTCATCCCTAATACACATATAGTACTCACTATCTAGTAATTAAAGATTGTGTTAAATAGTCTAGGACTCTGCTTCTGAAGGCTATGTGGGAAGTGGCTATGGAAAGGCTGTTCTTCAATAGATACAGCTTTCAGCCCCGTTCCAAACCAACAGGTTTGTTAACAAGGAATTAGGTCCTCTTTACCCACACACGGGAGAAAAATCTCTGAACTCCCTGATGGCATGAAGTAGGATATAGATGTGAGATTCCTCTATAGGCACAGAAGAACAAATAGAATTAAAAATGAGTAAAAGGTTACTTGGTGCAATTCATGTGATATCAGAGGAACAAGTGGTAATTTAAACTAGAATTGGAATTGTAATGCTGCATCTTCACTCTAGGACAAGCAGTGACATTCTGATGCACTGCTTTTCACCCATTTTCAGAAAAAGTTCTGGCTGAACAGGACTGAATTATTCTAAAAAAATGTCCTAAATATCTAGAATATTGCTAGTTCTCTGCAAAACCATTAAAAATGTATTAATACCTAGTGTTTAGGATTATTAATTTCTTGTCTGTTGATGGTCTCCACATGGAGGAGCTGTAGAGTTAGAAATGATCCAAGAAAAAAACATTCCAGAGAATCATATCCTCTCTAGCTTAACCGAGCAACCCCAAAATCTATCATAAATGTTGAGCTGTGTGCATCCTTTCAGCTTTTGCTAACCGTAAAAAGTTGCACTAGACCTTGGAAAGATGGATTGGGAAACTTCTTTTTTTTTTACTTCGGCTTCTATTCACTGCATACCTTAACCTGCTGAGATCACTAAAATGAAAATGGCAAATAAAATTTGTCCTTTTCCTTTGTCCTTTCTCTGTGCCTTCAGAGGGTAGTGCCAGATGTGGAAATGCTGAGAGCTGCCAGCCCACACAGCAGCTGTGAAGCACAGACCTCTATGGTCATTCTTCTGACCTGCTGAGCTCTCAGCAGGAGTCTTCAGAGCCCTTTCCAGATGTGAGCTCTGGAGCCTTACAGCTTATACTGTGTTTCAAGGATAACCCAAGGATCATGGAGGATAAACTTGATGGCTAATCCTGTCAGTGGACAGGTCACACTTTAGGGCTGACATGCCTTGTGGAGGCATAGCTTGTGTTAGCCCAAGACCCCTTTTTCTATGTAGGTGAAATAGCTTTTTCAAAAGAAGTAATAATCTAACTCAGTCAAATAGTTGTCTCAACAGTGACTGCACCTTCTTGTTCTCTTTGCTGGGATAACTGCTGTGGTTTAGGAGCCAAGGCAGTGTCAGTGTAGCTTGGACATTTTTAGTGACAGAAAAGTTCTGGGAGTGAACCCTGTGTTGGTTCCTTTTCATCTGGAATGCACTGAAATAAAAATTCCTGTTAGTTATTTGCAGGATTTAGGTCTCTGTGATGGGTGACCCCAGGCATCAGTGAGGCCTCCCACAGCCACTCACTCGCTCTCTCCATGGGATGGAGGAGAGAACTGAGAGAAAAGAATGTGGGTAGAGATATATACCTTATCCTAAGTGAAGAGAAAAGGGGAGAAACAACAACAAGTGATGCAAAGACATTTACTTTACACCTCCCCCAAGCAGGCTGGTGCCCACTAGGTCTCCAAGCTAGGGTTACTGTAGAAAGACAACTCCCAGTTTTGGTGCTGTGTGCAACGTCATACAGCATGGAATATCCCTGTGGTCAGCTGGGGTCAGCTGTCCTGGCTGCATTCCTTCCCTGCCTCTGGCACACCCCCAGCCCTCTTGCTGGAGAGGGGGCACAGTGAGAAACAGACAAGGCCTTTGTGCTGCACAGTGACAGCTAAAACATGGGGATGTGTTATTAGCACTGTTCTAGTCACAAATTAAAACAGCACCATATGGGCTGCTATAAAAAGCTAAATCCATCCCAGCCTGACCCAGCACAGTCTGCTACACCATAAAGTCCCTGGGTTTCCATTCCTCTTTCCTTATTTCCTTTTCCTGGAACAATTGGTTCCTGTTTCCATTTTCCCACTGTACTTAAAAAGTGTGCATAAAATTAATGTCTATTCCATAGCAAGTCTAGAAACATCTTGCTGTGCTTTGAACCAGTGCCAAGCTTCACAAAATTATAAGGCAGTGATAAACTCATGAGAGTTTATGCAGTATAGTTTCTTAATCATGGCGGAGCCATCCATTCTTCTGTCTCCACAAAGAATATGCACCAGTCTTTTCAACAAATATACATTTGTTGTATACAAATATACAACAAATACTAATATTAATGACCATAATGGGAAAAACCCCCACTCAATGCTTATTAAATGACATTATATTATATTATATTCTGTATATATATGTACATGTATATTTATTGGTACAGTTTAATTTATTTACAGACTTAAGCTTTATGGAAAGGGTCATGAGAGTAGATGAAGATCAGAGTTATCTTTGATGGTTACCAGACTTTTGAAAGTCCATGAATTCTGACTAGGACTGCATTAGAGAAAAACTAGAAAGGAAATCCAAGTGTCTTTGATTTCTGAAAGTAAAAGGTTCAGATCACATGTGGTGTACAAAAGCCCAGACACAACCTCAAAAGAAGCTGTCAGCAGCTAGGGAAGAATGTCTCTCTAATATACCACATCTTGGCCTGTACATACTCTGTCTTCAGCTTCTCTTATGTTGATCTTGACAACTTTGCACAGTGTGGAAGAATTTCACCACTGTTCTAGTCAGCATTTGAAATGTTCTGTACTATAGCCCTTTGCTGATCTTGGTTACCTCCACCTAGGCAGGATCAATTACTATTTCTGCTGCATTAGAAATTAGTAGAAATTAGTATTTTTACACAAAGTAGTTCAGTACCAGTGCATACATCAGAAAAAAACCTAAAATAAATACCTAAGTAATTTAAAATTCCCACTAAGAAGAATAAATCTTACCTTTACGCAAATAAATCTTACCTTAATGCAAAAATGTTTTTCTGCCCTTCAGCTGGAAGCATATGGGTACTTTTTCACTGCAGTGCTTTAAAGAGAACTCAGGCATTCATGAGAGCTGAAAGAGGTTGGAGCAGCAGGCTCAGTGCTTATGGCAAGCAGGGCAATCCGTCCTGTTCTAGTGATACTGACTGATGATTTCATGTAATGTGTCCATTTCTACCTTCTCATAGTTATGCATGCCTTGCAATTACCCTGAGCAGACTAAGGGCAGTCAGTAATTTACAATGGCATCTTTTCGTTATTTTACTCACTTTATCTCTCTTATAGAGACCCATCCTTTGTCTGATTGTATCTCTGAAACTTTTCTGATCAGAGAGGCTCTTGTATTGCTCTAAGCAATGGAAGTCTTAGCAGACTAAGACAGAAATTAGTCAGTAGTTATTTCCCCTGGCTGCCAAACCAACTTGAGCATGTCCTGAATATTCTGAATCTATGCTAATAAATCTAGCAGCCAGCCTGCTTAAATAAAACCACAGGACTTTGAAATCACTGTTCTTGGAGAATCTTTAGCTCTGCTTAAGGTAGAGAAGTGATTAACTTGTACTAGAGCCAAAAGTAAATGAAAATATACTAAATCAGGTTTTGAGGATAAGTTCTTCCTGATACTGGAAAGATTACTATGAAACACATTTCAGTCTAGTATCCCTTGATTTCATGTTATTTTTATTCTGAGGGTTTTTTTTTTTCTTTTTATATAAAACGTATCCCCTGTATTCTGTGGAAGATAAATCGTACAGAAGAAGAAAAAACAGTTGTGGAATTTTTTATCTGTCAAATACCATCTCTTATTTGGTGATCCTGTAGCATTATCAGAAGCAATCAAAATCTTAGGGTCTGCTTAGATTTGGATGTTTACTGCCAATTCTTGTCTTGTATACTAACAATATTTTTTATCGTGGCATCAGCATTTAACATCCTGTATAGAAGAGGGTAATCATGTTTATTTAATGGCAAATATTTATACTTCTTTGCATTGTTTCGAAGTCAAGCAAAACTTTCTTTAAGGTTGGTCTGACATACTTTCACAATAAAATTACGATAGAGGAGACATCTCAAATTTCCCTTGTTTGAATTCAGAAGGCCTCCTCCTGCCAAGGAGAAACTCTTTGTAAACTCCATTTAGCATCAAAATTTTGGGTCTTCTGTATAATATGTATTTTTTTCCCTATATTATCTCATTAAAAAAGAAGAATTTCCTCATTATTTCAGAAACATTCCTAATGACTGTGCTCCATCATGGTTAGTTACACTGCTTGAGTTAGTCAGAATCACTTGTATTTTTTGTGAAAACACTGCTGTCCTTGCCTACAGAGATAAAGCAATGCTCTGCAGGTCTGAAAGCAAACTCTGCTTTTTCCAGCTGCCCATGAGAGTGTGTTCAGTGAGCAGGTCAGTAAGAGATTAACAACTGCTGACTGCCATGCATGAGCTGGGAGCCAAGAGGGCTGAACCTCTGCTGAACAGAACCTTGGTGGTAATGAACGTCAGGATGCTTTAATCAGAATGCTGCCAACATAATGCATCGCCTAAATAAAGAAACACTACAAGTAAAAACTACTGACTTCACAAATGAAGAAATAAAAAAGTAATACTAGACTTACAAATGATGGATAAAATGATTAAACTGTTAGTTTCACTTAGAGATAACCACTATATGAAGCAGCAGTGTTCACTCAATTGACAAATGTTTCAGGAATCCAGTTCTTAAATGCAAATGTGAACCTCTGCATGAACCGGAATTTGCTATAAAACAACCTTACTATTTAATCTTGTTAAGTGCTCTTTTTAAATTAGCTTAAAATATAAAGCAGTCATTTGATTTCTGTTCTGTTGTTCTGTGATTAACTTATGGTTAATGCTTGTTTGAATTAACTAGTGTTTGTTTCTTTTTATTTGGGTTTCATGGGTTTTATTTTCACTTTTCATTTGGATGCTATCCTGCCAAATTCAGTTGTCAGTTTTGGCCAGCTTGTGAAATAATTGGACAGTGTTAAAGACTCAATGGAGAGAACCCGATGCCTTTTTTTTCATTTTCATTTAACTAACATGAATTTAATCCCAGGTCAGAAGTAACTGGAAATTGCTAACTGATGAGTTTCCTTCACTTCTTTCAAATAATTGTGCCTCCATATAGAATAATTAAATAGCAGATCTCAGTGCACTGAAACCATCACTACATTTTAAATTGAACAGCCACTTCCAGAGAAAGGCCAATAGGCTATGGAATATTCTCCTGAAGTGTTGGGCCTAGGCAGCAAGATGCAGAAGAGCTGGTGATGATGCCTCTGGGACATGTATTTTGTTGCTGTGTAAAAGGGCTGCCGCACTTAGGGCTGTTAGCTTACTGTCTTCTGTATATCCTCAACTCATGCAATCAAGGAGGAAATCAAGTTACAAGTTCCCTGCCTGAAGCTTGTTTACCTAGGGATGGGAATGCCATGCCAGAGAACAGCCCACAGTCACTGTAAAAAGGTTATTGCACTGGGAGGCAGAGGTGTGACTGCCACATCTGTTAATTAACACAGTCTTTCAGCAGGTATTCTTAGAGAAATGATGTACATCTACAGCCTGTGCCTGATTATATTTTGTTAGTGAACAGCACAAAAACAGGCTACTTTGCTTTAATTACAGTAAGAATTCCATATTGATGATGTGTGTACCTGTGTAGGCTCGATATTTCTGAGCCCAGGAGAATTTTAGCTTACTAATCATTGCTTGCTCTTTTCCCAAGGGAAAGCTGTCAACAGTTTCCTTTTTTTTCAAAACATCTCTCTCCATTTCTCAAAACAGGTTACGTAAACAGTGTTCCCTTTCCCGTAACAACTGTCCCAGGTGTTGTTTTCTATTACTTAACCAATGGAGAGAAGTGTCAGTCCAGTGGACCAATAATGTACCTTTTTAGCCCAGCATCTTATAAAAGAAACTGTTAAAATTGTAAATAAAGCCTTCTTTCTCTTCTGACAACTATATGGAGTCAATCTATTTCGTGTCCTACCGTGACATACCTATACACCAAAAATTGCTTGAATGCTGCAGGACAGTACTGACAGGCCTTAATTTGAAATGTAAGTAGCTCTTCACATCACTGATGCTGGATCTGTTTTAATTTGCTCAGCCTGAGCATTTGCACAGACAAAAGCATCCTGTCGTCCACACATATGACTGACAAATAGCTGGCATTCTATGGAGCCCTATTTTTAGGTGATCAAAGGAGTTCAATCAACCATTTACTATTCATAAATTAAAGTTTTACTGTTTGCATATAAAATTTATGTTTTATTCTGTGAGGAAAAAGCTATAAATGAACAGGAGCCTCTTGATGTCACAGAGATGACACCACAGGAAACTGCAGTTTGCAAATAATGCACCACTGCAACTAATAGTACAAATGATAATAATTTCCTATATAAAATTACATATATGTGGATAATATTTAAGCAGCAATAAGAAGTAACTGAGAAAATACTATGCTTCCTTCACACCAGTGAATCATTGCTAGGAATATGGATAAAACCTCTTCTCTTTGCTTAAACAGCAGATTTTAATTATTGATTTAATTATAACAGTTCTAATGAAAAACTAAAGATCCTAATTACCTGTCTGAAGTTTCAGTCAAAAGGCAGAGGAGTATCTCTGGACTGAGATTTTCCACACAGAATTTCCACTGGGATTTGGGTATCCATGTTTGTAATTCTCAATGACTACCTTTATTTGCTAGTGTTGCCAAATTTTCCTATGCTTTTTTATTTTAATAACAGCTGTCTGTAAGTTTTACCTTGCCAAATTAGCTGTTCAGGTTTGCCATTTGTTGCATGGATCAAATTGTCTTTTGATGAATTGTCTGCATTGTTTATTCTGTGGCAAAACTGTGCATGCAGTTTACAAGCAAATAGCATTTCAGCTCAGCAAAGGGCATAACTAAGGTGGATTTTAAAATGTGCATGACAGAAAGGAAAAAATGCTTTTTTGGAAATCATATAGACAGGTCTTTGCAGCAACTTTTTGTTGGCAATGAGGTGCTAATTAAGCATATAAGAAGTTGGGCTCTTTAATTTTGTGTACTTTCTTTTCAAGATGAAAATAGAAGTGCCTGTTCTGATCACCAGATAGGACAACTCCCAGGAGGATTTTTGAGGTACAGGATGAATAGGTACCCAGGTAGGTAGAAGACATCCACAAAATATCAGTTCATATCTAATGATAACAAAACAAACCAAAAAGATATTCTGAGGGCATAGCAATAAAACTGCCTGATGTCCAGATCAACCCCCATAGACAGAGGCTGGTTTTTATGCACCTAGATATGTAAATCTTGGTTTACTAAGATTTTGGAATCATCTAAGCGGGTCAGGCAAGAGCTCCAGATGGGTCAAGACAGATTATCTCAAAGATGAGAGCACCGATGTCAACAAACACTTGAGGACAGAATTCTCTACAGAAGCTTCTGCACGCTAAAGACAGGAAGAGCTGATGTGTCCAGCTTGCCACAACCTTGGGGATGGAGCACCAAAGGAGCAGAAAGCAGATCTTCACTTTTGCAGCCTTTTCTCTGCCTGTCCTCCCCCATTTTTATGAAGTAGTAGGACTAGGCTGATATATCCTATTGACAAAGGGGCAGCTGAACTGAGATTTCCATTGAAACTTATTTTGCTTGTCAAAGCCATGAAAACAGGGAATTTTGGAAGTGATAGATGGTGGAGTGCTTAAATATTTTCAATACCTTGTGGCTGGTTTCACCAATAAATGGCATTTTGTAAACACTGACAAAAAAAAAAGAAATCATTGCAACATCATGTATAAGATACTGACTGGGAGATGCCAGGTATTCTTCACCCTTTTCAGGTGAAGAATATCTGGCATTTCCTAGTGAAGATCTCTGAGTCAGTGATAGAGCTGGAATAGGAACACATAGCTCCTTCCTGTAAATCATGTGCTTGGTCATATTTCTCATGGTTCTTTACATACTTAAAACTTTCTTTTCTTACCTATCTGGAGACAAAATTCAGCCACAGTAGGAAGGCAGATCTTGGTGGTTTGGAGAGGTTTTTGGCTTTGGCAGTTCCTTGCCAAAAGAGCAGCTTGCTCAAAGCTCTTATAGCTGAACCTATACCCTCATCTGTTAAAATATTTCAATTTATAGTATGTTTACCCAAGCAATTGGGCATGTTAAAACTGTACCTAAATTAGTACCAGAAAATGAGGTTAGCATGGCCCTTTGGCTTTATGCTGTCCCTGGAGTAATTAGCCCTGATCAGAGGCTCATTAGCAACAGCACACAGCCACACAAATGCAGCTGCACAGTTTGGAGGATCCCAGCTAAATACTAAACACTTCAGATGGTACTGTGCCTACTATGTGCTATTTTTTTAGGATTCCTGAGCATGACAATGCCTCCCTTACTTATTCTTACATTATCCTACTTCTCTGATTCCCTTCCACCACACATTCTTATATATTTTCTAATCCCTGAATTATCCCTGCCCCTAATTCATCATCCCTTGCCAGCATTAACTACAAATCTTCCACATTTATGGGACCATTGCAAATAGTTTCATACATACTCATGCCATTTAAAAGTGCACAAGGCACATCTGATGACTGAACTCAATCAAAAAGCAGACATATCTTAGGAGATAGTCCTGATATACAGACCAAACCCTTTGGATTTCAAGTGAATGCATCCCATCTGCATTTCTGTCCTGCATATGCTGCAGAATTGCACTTTTTCTTCCTGATTTTTGTTTGTGATTTTTTTTAAGGAAGTTAGCAGTCTCCTCATTGCCAAACTAGTCCAGACAATGCCTTGCCTATAGCTCTGTCCCTTTGTATCATTCCATGCACGTTGGAGCCAAAGAGGAATACCTGTCTATATCTTACACCAGTTTCTGCTATTCTTTCTTCTTGCATCCAACTTTTACTCTGATATTCCCCAAGCATATACAACAAATGCCTTACATTTCTTCAGTAAAACCACCTGAAACAGCCAAGCTACAAAGAGGGATGCCTATCCCCAGCTCTGAATGTCTTTTTAGATTAATCTAATGCTTTTTTTTAAATCTGGTCCTGTAATGATCACTCATGATGTAACCCACATCTTCACACGCACAAAAGTTGGCAGAGAAGGGAGAACATCTGCATCATTGCTGTGCAGATGAACCTTAGACCTCTCTGTCACTAATTCTCCAGGAGTTTGAATTTGTTTCTGAGTTTCATGCTTATGAACACTGTCCTAAATGCAATTATATAATCAGAAAATCCTAGAATAGTTTGGATTGGGAGGGACCTTTAAATACCATCTAGCTCCAACCCCCTGCCATGGACAGGAAACCTTCCACTTAGACCAGCTTACTCAGAGCCCCCTCCCACCTGACCTTGAACATTTCTTGGGATGGGAAGTCCACACCCTCTCAGGGTAATCTATCCAGTGTCTTGCCACCCTCTTCATAAAAAAAAAAATTCTTCCTTATATTCTTATATTTCATCAAATCCTAACCTCTTTCAGTTTAAAGCCATCATCCCTTGTCCTATCATTACATACCTCGTACAAAGTCCCTCTCTGGCTCTCTTGTAGACCCCCCCTTAGGTACTGAAAGGCTGCTGGGAAAACTCTCTGGAGCTTTCTCCAGGCTGACTCACCTGCCTCAGGCTGCATTCACAGGAGAGGTACCCTTTGATCAACTTTGTGGCCCCCCTCTGGACTGGTATTCCTTACTACTCAAATAGTTACTTATTTTGGGTGTTTGAAGTTATTCAATACCATTTTTTGTGACACGAGGTAACAAAAAGTTCAAAAGGTAACTTTGAAATGCTTTGTGGAATTGTTTTCATTATCGTCATCAAAATCTGCTAAACACAGTGATAGTGCAACGTGTTGAGAGCATTGCAGGATCCATCTTTCAATAGCTGGTAAAAGACGTTTTAGAGAAGCTCATGATCTGGAAAAGTTCTTATCATTGTTCAAGAGGAGGGAAGGACTTGGCTAAAGGAACAGCTAAATTACGCAAGCCCACCTTGTCACCCCTGTAGCGGGGCGCTTTTCTTGTACTAAGAATGAGAACTGGCACTTTTCCAGGGAGGAGTGTCAGAGGTAAGTGAACATGGCACTGAAGTATCCTATTGTGTTGTAACAGTCTTTCTGGAGACCCGAAGGTGTGTCCTGCCTTTATAAATACCGCGGAGCTCTTCTAACCAGCTCTGACTTTTGAAAGAGGGGAATTGCATCAGGAGTTGCGTTTGGGTGTCTCCAAGCCCTCTGCAAGGTATGTATTTTAGTTATCTTACTTTTTGCACTGTTCCACTTGCGGCAGAAGGTTAATGTCAAATCATTATCCATTTCAATGTTATTATTTGCTGTGTTTGCAACAGAACTGTGAATAGCATATAAGGTTCCATAAAGAGTATGGAATATATAAATTTGTGTGTAGTACAATACATGAAGCAAATTGAGTAGGAACTAAGTAAAGCCTTCTCACATAAACTCCTACCTGTGTATTCTACATTCTAAATGCATGTAACTAAAGATATTTGCAGGTAACAGTGTTGAAATAGATTCTTTATTAGCGTGGCTGCACATGAATTTCTGCTTTCTAACACAAAAACTTGGCTACAGAGATAACTATGAGGGAAACATCTAAAAAATACATTTAGGGATTTAATCATCAAAATGACAGGTTTAAACCCCTCTCTGATCCTGACAGCTGTTTTATAAAGACAAACATCTACAGAAATAAGCATGCTCTGTGCAGATGCAGGGATCACTTTGATAATAATTTGCTAGCTACATTTCAGAACTGAAGTTGCACATTTATCCCTGGAATTTGGTGGCTTTAAACACACCCCAGTACACTGCAGATTATCTTCAACAGCAAAAAGTTAGTTCTGTTTGTTTAGCAGTCAAGATAGAAAGGAATGCATCAGTAGTTACTTTTTGTTGTCTGGAAAGACAATCATAACTTTTTGTCAGAGCAAATTTGAAATACTGGCATAACCAGTGAATTACAAGTATTTTCAGGATGTCTATAAAATAGTTTTCCTCAACTTAAACCAAACAGTTTCCTTTCTGTCTGGCATATTTTTGAAGAATAGCCAGAGGTTGGAGTCAAAAATGCTTATGAGTCATTTTACAAAATGGGAGATTGTGGGAACAACTGCTTTATTGTTATAATTTAAGATATTCATCTGAGATTGACAAATCCCAGGTTCAAATTCCTTCTCTGACTGCATAAGAGATTTTAATTAAAGTACCTCAGTCACTGGGCAGTAGCATGTCCTGGCAGTTATTCTTCTGTTCCCCATTGCAAAGATAATGAATAACTCAAAGTTACTCCACAACCTCTTACAAGAATAATTCATAATGGTATTTAAACCAGTGTTATTTACACAAAGGACAGATCATTTTGCTGATAACATCACTTTAATAGGTACCAAAGAGCAGTGCAATGCCCTGTCTGAAAAACTTCAACTGTCAAATGTAATACAGCATTAAGTGAAAATGTTTTTATCCTTTTGTTTGTTTGTTTGTTTGCTTTGAAGGCAGATAACAAGCAGAACAGAGACCATGAGGATCAAAAGCTTTGGACTCCTTTGTGTGTTGATGCTGATCTCCCAGATGCTACTAGCCAACTGTGAAAGACAGAAGGAAAGAAAAAAGGGAAGGCAAGGCATAGAACATGGTGGAAAAAAGCAAAAGGAATCTAACCAAGGGAATGAAAAAGGGCAGAAGTCAAAAGGAGGAAAATCATCTCCTAAAGGCAAGTTTGAAACCAAAGAAAATGCTGAGTGCACCTGGTCAGTGATGGACACAAATGCTGTTACTGTGCATGTACAGTGCAAGCATGGTGGCAGTGAGTTCTGGTGTGAATTCTCTGGAGACCCTTCTAGCTGTGCACAGTATGCAGCAAACCAGAAATCCTACTGGAAACAAGTCTCCCGATCCCTAAAGAAGCAGAAGCAGATTTGTCAAGACCCCAAAAGTGTACTAAAATCTAAATTATGTCGGAAAGGCCCACAAAGTGCTCACCTCAGGCTGACTCACTCAAGCCTACTAACAGCAGTGGGTCCTGCCAAAGACAACACAGTGCATCACACAAAAGAAGTTGTTCAGACTCCAGCAGATGCCTCTGTGACTGAAAAAAGGCTAGAACACAGTCCTCAAGACTGTGTTGAAGATGTAGATTACATTGACCAGAAAAAGGTGGCTGAGGAATACTGTCCAGAAGGCTTGCTTTCTTTCTGCAACTTTTTTATCACAATGGTCCAAGACAAACGATGCTGAGGAGGTGTTTCTAAAGCTCTGAATCATGAAAGTCTGGTCTCTTTTAAGTTACTTCAAACCATTCCAGATTTTATTTTCATGTTTTATAGTGTATATAAGCAAGATGGAATATATTTTTCTGATTTTGTATATACACAACAAACTACTTTAACATAGTTGAAGATGTTATAGATGTTATGTGCCCACAGATTGCTAACCAATGGATGTGTTACCAGTGGATGTTACATACTCTGTGCAGAAGTGTATCAGTAATCTCCTTGCCCCTTTTTGAGCTGTGCTAGCCAAAGTGATGAATTCAGTGCCATGCACTTCTTGGTTATGTACAATGCTTTTGACCTAAAAATTATTAAGAAAAATAAACTTCAAAGTACATTAAAAGTATTCCCTCTTTCTCTCTCTGCATTTTACTAGATATCTCTGTAAGTGCTAAACCTTTGTCAAAGAAAGATCTTTCACAATATCTAGGTGAAGTGTTGTTTATAAAGTAGTTTTAAATATACTTCTGCAGCTTTGCAGCCTTCAGCTTTTGATAGCAAGCTACATTATTGTTAGACTTTCATCATTGTAGTAATGGAGGGCAACGAGATGTTCTGATTTGTCAATAAGTGTGCAAATCTTCAGTTTTTAATCTCACCAAAGGAGGTCAGAACACTTTGAAAACATAATTCCCTCCTTTCTCCTACAGTCTGAAGCACATTGTACAAACTTTCTCGTAGGTAAACAGACTCATGGGCATAGAATGAGTTATGCAAGTTTGTACATAAGCCCAGGACTAGATCCCTTATTCAACAAATAAAGAGGTCATATTCAACACTGCCTGCATGGGTTTTTTGAAACTCCATATTTTTTTATCTTTCTGTATGGAGGACACTAATATTTTTCTGTTCATTAAACTTTGTCTGTGTTAAAAAACCCAAACAAACAAACAAAACCCCACAATATAAAAACCCCACCCAAAACTCCAAGAACAAAGATTTTAGAAAATGCGAAGCTATATAATGACAGCTGATCTTTGCTAAATTTTGAAAATTCAGCTGGAAGAACTGTAAAATACAACTTACACTTTTCTTGTAGATCTGAGCACAGAACTATGGTCTTCTGCTAGTGGTCCACTTGAGGAAACTTGAAATTTCATGAAAAACAATTTGCCTGATAAGTTCTAGCAAATTAAATTAGCATTTCTGTCTCTTGAGAAAACATAGCCTGTTTCCTTCTGTTAATATGTCATTACTAGAATTTTTTTAAGATGGGTAGTTTTGAGTTGAATGTGGAATGCTGCTATTTGCCAGTCAAACTGTTTGAGAAGGATTCAGATGCATTTTACCAAGTAAAAATGGCAAAAAAGAAGCAGATTTTTCTTACTGAAGTTCTAGTCTCTGTGCATCCTGTGGAAACACTGGCTGTTAGCAGGCCATGCAGGATAAATTTGGTTGGACTGGTGCCCACAATAAAGAAAAACTCCAATAAAAAGGGGCATCAACACTAACACCTGTGAGGCTGGAAGACACAGCCATGTTGGTGGGTAGTAGGGTGGGAAAACAGCTACCAGCTCTTTATTATTACATAAATACTGAAAGGGCAGGTAAGTTGCAGCTGCTAGACACTTTGTGTGTTGGCCTACAGCCCTTCATACCAGGAGATGATTGATATAAGTAAGTAAAAAATGCGGAGGAAGAATTAGGAGCTTTATTTGGCCCAAGCAATCAAACACTGCAGTAATTAATTATTAATGTCTACTCTGGTATAAAGGCACCTTTCTATTAGTTCCAGATTATAACTAGAGCACTGGGCAGGCCTGACTCAAGAGGTTTACTTGCTCCAGATAGTTTGGAAAATGTCCAATCCTACCTACCCTTAGCTGCTGTTACTCTCGGGAGCACTGTGGTGAGGACTTTGTTGCCTGAAGCATGATTGCTCTGAGTTGCCAGAAGGCATTGCTCTCCCTGTGGCTGCCAGCCAACTGGGCACACTGGACCACTGACATATCCCAGAGCAAATTCCAGCCTGGGATTGCAGAGCTGTGAGTTACATCTCCGTGTGCAGGACTGTCAGCACCTGGACCCACGTGCCAGAGCTGCACGTTCCTCTCCAGGGATGCATTATATTTCTTCTGCCTCATCTTCTTGTTTCCATTCAGGGCTGACTTTTACCTTCACGTGTACCTCTTTGCAGGAGGAAAACATGCTCATTCTCAGCAGTTCTTGGGTGCATTTCACCTTCAATGCAAGCAGTTGTGCAAGGACAGCATGGAGCATCAGGAGAAAAAGGGGATCTCTGTGCAGCTTTTTTCCTCAGAAGGTGGGTTAATGTGAGAGTGAAGATCTCAAAACTGTCTCAGCCAAAGTATGGATTTTTTTACCTTCATGAGTGTGTAGCTTTGAATGTTCTTCAGAAGGGTGCATTTCAGAATAGCAGAGTCTGAAGCAAATATATCAGGAGTCATTACTAACTTCATTACAGCCTGTTCTATAATTGTACTGACCACATCTGTGGCTAAGAGGGTCTAAGGTCTTAGCAAGCCTCGTGTTTTCTCAGCTAACATCCACAAAGCAACCACTTGATAGCAGTCACATATGAGTCTTTCTTTGGGCATTTACAGAATCACTGAAGTCAGTATAACTTTGGTGATTGTAGAGTCAAGCCACTGAACATCAATAAAACATATCCTGGTATTGTTCATCTTAGGACCTCTGCTCATTATGAAAAAGTCACAGCTGAGCTCTGTTCTCTGCGTTAGAACTTCATGTTTGAAGAACTTGATGGTAATGACTTTTCTAACACCTTCTCTAGCAGGGCAGGCAGACTGCAGTGAAGGAAAACAATGAATGGGTTTAAATTCTCAGTGCGTGGCCCAAGTCCTCTGTTCCATTATATTGAAAACCTAACAGTCTCAGCCTTCTTAGTGTTAACATGAGTTATGGAAAAATCAGCCCTATTTTAGATCTGGGGAAACAAAGTACAGGAAGGCTGGAAGACCTTGACAAGCATGGGAAGAATATCAGAGGCTGGATCTGCCAACCAGGTCTAGAGTTCCAGTGGTTCTGTTCTCCCATGCCTCATGATTAGACCATTCTGCACAAGAACCACATGGATTTGTTCTTGAAGATATCCAGCAAACTTCTAGGTATTTTAAAATTATTAGGAGTATCTTGGTGAAAAAATAGATTACTTTCTAGGCAATATAGTTTCTTTTCCAGACAACCCTAGGTGTTATAATTTGAATATTTACTTGGGAAGAAAGATAGGGCTTTTGAAGAGAGGAAACTCATTTTAGCTTCAGAGATGAAGCTTCAGGGAGTTTCTCTTCTCCTGCAATATGGAATACATATTGCTAAATGCTCCAGATGATTGATGGTCACTTTAGAGGGACCCAACTCCCACATACTCACAAAAATTCTTAAACTCTCTTCAAAGTTAGGAGAGTCAAAAAAAAATCAATTTTATTTTAAAGAGAAGAGGTAAATTTGGAATTTTTCCAACAGTTATCTCCTAACATATCATGGTTTTATCTGGAAAAAGTTACATATTTCTTTGTATTCACTAGGAAATGGCAAGACATTGCTAATCCCCAGCAAATAGCTCTGGCAGTGCAGCACTACCTAAAAATCTGTAAAATTTCAGCTCCTTGAAAGTTTTATTCCTTACTGTTTACTGCAGTGTATTTTATGCCCAAATTCATTTGAATGAGTTTCCGTTCCTTTTGCAACCTCCCTTACTCATTTACCACTTCGGCAGCAGGACAGATTACGTATCTAATCTCATATGTTGCTTGACTACTCAAAGGAGAATAGAACCCAGTGACTCAACCTTCCGGCTTCCAGGAGTTCCCCACCCTCCTCTTCCCCGAGGGGGCCAATGGGTATCTGGCACCTGATATCACCTCACCTGGAGCTGACCAACCACAGTGGAGGCTGTGTTCAGACAGGATACCTTTCACACCGCCATGCTCCTTCTGTGTAGACAGAGCTGAACCTAGATAATAAATTCCCCTCCCTTTTCCCCTTTTGCCTTGTTTTATTCTGATGCTGCCCCAAGCGAGGCAGCTCAACACTTGTTGGTTGCTGCTGCACCTCACTTGTACCTTTGCTGGGTTTGCATTCCAATTCAGTGTATTATCTAGTTTGTTCCTCCAGGCTATTCCAAGAGTGATACCATAGCAGAAATTGATCAAAAGGGAAAATCCAGCTTCAAGGATGGGAAATTCAGCAAGTTCCAGCCTGCAGGGGCTCCTTGCAATCTTGTCACTTGGTTGATGCTCCTAACGAGAGCATGCATGTCCTCTGCCCATTATTGCCATAAATGCTGCAAATCCTGGGGCATTTCTGTGTTCTGACATCCTGAAACTTCATCCTGCTCCTTCCTTGACCAAGCAGGGGAACTCTGAACCCTGGCTGCAGTCATCACCTCTTGTCAAAGAGCCACGGAGGAGCAGGCAGAATGCAAGACTCCGAGTAAGGTTAGGGTTATCAGACACTGAACACCTGGAGGGCTTGGAGGAATAGTTGTGTGCCTCTCCTGCTCCTTCCATTGCTATTACTGCAGTGAGACAGTACATGTTCACAGATAAGAGAGTGGACTGGCCGTGTCATAAAGCTTTTTACCTGTTTGCAGAGCTTTGTAGCAGGAAAGGATGCATTAGGGCCCAGCTTAGCTCTTAGACTAAGATTTATACATAAGGAATTTCTTTGGAAACATACTGCTATCCATGTAAAATATGTGTTTTATTTAGGCACCAAAATTTTCTTCCAAACTTGCTTATCAACTCCACTGGAAATACCTGTTTTTTAAAGAAGTAATAGTGAGTAAGTGGAAGAACAGTGAAATGTTCTCATCAGGCCAATGTTACCTGCCTGCCTTGACACAGATCATACCAGGCTCCATGTGGAAATGATAAACTTAATTAGCCCAAAGCTCCCAGTGGAATGTCAGTCTCACACTGATTTCCAGGCAGCAAATAGACACATCAAAGGGACTTTGTTATATAATGAGAGTCTGTGACATGTTCAAAACCATCCACCAGTGTGCACATATAAGTACTCTGTGGTGTTTTGTGTATGCCAAGGAAGAGTGTTGTTTCAGCCAGCCAGAACGTTTGATGTTAAAATTATTCGTAAAATGAAGGAATTACAATATTATCTGTAACAGGAGTGTATTCTATGCATCCATAATATGTGCACTAATTATATGTAATAAGTGTGCTTAGATAATAGAATATTATTTAAATAATATGAATTACCTTTACATCTTTTGCCTGAAGGTGCTGTGGTCTCTCGAGTCACTCTAGAGGTGGTATGGTTCCCTGAAAAATCTCACACTTGCTTTTGGGCCACTCCATATCAGCTGAATCCCTACAGCTGTACGTGCCATGGCAGCTTTGTTCCTACTGCTTGTTCAAAGCTTGCAGTCCTCAGTCTTCAGCAGGGAGGCCTCCAGGTAAGTGTTAAACTCAGAAATGCTCTATTCCTCACTTACACATACAAATGACACACAAGAGAGCTAAAGAGTAAGCTCAGAGACAGACAGCAGTTGGAACACTAGAGATGCTGGATTTTGTGCAATTCCAGAGGAAATACTGTCTCCAAAGGAACTGTGACACATGGGCTGCACGTGCTGGTGCAGATGGGGTGTTGGGGTGCACAGTCCCCCATCTGGGCTAGTGATCAGGTTGCTGCTTATACAGGGTCTCTAGAGCTCCCAGGCCACACTCACTGCAAGTAAGGACATCAGCTGATGATGTCCTGGCCAATGTCCAGAGAAGTAATTACGCTGTGCTGCCCAAGCTCTTCTCAGAATTTCAATTTTTCTTCACTGTCTTAAACTGCTTTGTGCCCTGACTGTTAATACTGTGGTGTGGCTGATCTCACGTAGGCAGGGGACTGGAATAATATTTACTGAAGTCCCCCACTGAAGGAGGATCAGTAATTAAGGCAATTTTCAACTATTATTTAGAGAGAAAATATTAAAACAAACAAAAATAATAAAGTGATGGTTTTAAAAAAAGCAGAAAAATAGTTGTTTTCAGACAGGCACATTTAATATTAACAATTAGCAACACAGTTTTCTTATCCAGTGGTTTTATCTTGAACATCCTTGTGCTTGATGTGTCATTTATACTAAAATCCACAGAATCCTATGAAAATGTGAGTATCTTTGCCCCCACAGTGCGAGTAAGGCTTAAAAACATAAATTAAGTCTGCATCATCAGTTCAAAAGCCAAATTCCAAACACAAAGAGGCCCCTGTTTATTATTATCTTTAAAATTGCTTTCTAACCTAATCTCATAAGGGTGATCCTCAACATTTGAGTACTTCACACTGTGAGGAGATACCAGGCTATCAAATGCAAGCAGTATCACTAGAAGTTACATTTGTACAGCTGACTTTTTCAAAAGAAAGGATTGAAAATGTACCTACAAAACAAATGTTAAGAAATGATCACATGAGATTCTGTGGGAGTGATGCTTAGCGGTGAATAAAAGTGTAATTTGCAGAAAACAGAGACTGGTAATGTAGGAGTTTGTGATCCTACCTGCATGGCTCATCTGAATTTGCCCCTTACTTGCTCTTGTAGACAGGTCTGGCAAGAGTACAGCTGACATTTCCATTAGTGCGTTGGCTTCAACCTCTGGAAGCATGGAAAGATATCTGGAGATTAAAGCTGTCTTAGTTTCCTTATACAACCAGTCCTCATATCACCCTTCCTATCTCTTGAATGTTGAGTTTGATTTCTCTTTGCATTTGTGTTCCTTGAGCGGCCTTGTGTTTTCCTGCTGAGCTCCACCCATTTACAAAAGCGCTGTTTTCAAGGACATGTGTCTATTCAGTGCTAATGAAGCTCCTCTGGACTTGCATAAGCACAGCTCAGAAGTAACTCTGGCTATCATTAGGACTAATTTTACCTTTTGAAATAGCTACTGTAATTTACTATTGATGAGTAAGTCAGAGGAGGCCAAATAATTAGGTGCTTGCAAATAGAATTAATTGAAAAATTGAAAACAGGATCAAAGGAGAAGGTAGCAGAGGCACAATCAATGGCACAATCTCTCAAAATCTCTCTCTTTCCACATATGTCATGTATATTAGGCCATGTCTTTAAGCCTTCTTCATGAATACAAGACACAACTGCTGCAGGAGTTCAGCACACACTCCCGTCGACATGACATCACTGGTACCTAGAGGTAATGTACCTGTCCTGATGGATAGGGAACCATTGTCTCCTAAAAAGATCCAAATGTGTTCATTCTGGCTGGTTTTGTGACTAGAACCTCCGGTTATCATGCAGTGTTACTGCCACTCTTAGGCTAGGGGCTCCTGATTTTTGCTGATGATGTGACATTCTTAAGGGTGTTACTCTCCTGTAGCCCAATCGTTGATCATTGGGAGTGAACAGTACTTTAATCCAGTGGCTGCTGTCACAGTATTCCTCCTAATTTAAATACAGAAGGAAACAAACTTCACTGTTTGCAGCAGCACTTGAAATATTTGCTTTGTTTAGGCATGTTCTCACTAGTTTAAATGTTCTTGTTACTGCAACCATGACGAGTTACTGCTCATCATAGTCACCTCAGATTTCATCCACCAATTGCAGGTATGCTAGAGACTACAACATATCTGATGTTTGTAAGAAATGTCTTTGAGACTAGGCAATTTCATGGTCCTATTTTCTCTCCTTTATTTAGGGTGGTGGTTTTTCAAAATGCCTCTGGTTCTCAGAATTCAATCAACATGTTCTAAAACTTGACCTCTGAACTCTTAATGCCATAAGAAAATATATTTTCATGGAATCTGGGTTTGATCCATCAGATGATGAGTTGGAGGGAACCCTATTATGCTTCAGAGCTCTGTTGGAGGCTGTTTAGTTCTTTTTTGCCTGTGTTTCATTTAGTACCATTCATATGGTACTAAATCACCAAACAGACATACTGCTGGTGCACAGAAAACAACAAATAACAGGCACAATCTGGGCAGTGCATCGCAGTGCTTCAGGGGCTGCAGACTGGAGTTATAAAAGAAATCTCTTTTGAAAATCATTGTAGAAAAACAATTACCAATGCTCCTTTTGTACCCAGTTGATTATTTCACATTGGATATGCATCTGTCTGGCAACAAGTAGGACATATGAGCAATACTTTCTTTGCTCTTTCCAGAATCCAGTTTGCTTTACTGAGATTTAAGGAGATGCCTCACTGTGAGGCTAATAGAAAATGAAGTCTGTCTGATGAAGATATCATTACTGGTGAGCTGCTAGGTAAAGTTCAGTTTGGAAAAAGAGTTCAGAAATGCCCTTTTTCACCCACTGGGAAATTCATGTGCCTCTTTCGTGGGCAGCATCTCAAAATCCATGGCCAATGGGTGCAACAAATGAAATAAGCCAGCAGTCCCAGTCACCACTGTGTACAGACTTTTAAAATGCTCATGCAAAAACTACAATTTTCTACACAATTTAAAAAGTTTTATATCTTCTACATCCACATTTAAATTACGGAAGTCTGTATCTTTCAAGAAAATAACTTCCATGGCCTCACTGTTTCTTTGGATTTCTAGACTACACAGAT
This sequence comes from Donacobius atricapilla, assembly GCA_013397315.1. Taxonomy (NCBI): domain Eukaryota; kingdom Metazoa; phylum Chordata; class Aves; order Passeriformes; family Mimidae; genus Donacobius; species Donacobius atricapilla. The sequence continues at coordinate 447,283 of WBMY01000544.1, read as the reverse complement.
AGCTCTGCAGTATTCATCCTGCCTTGGAGGCAAAACACCACATTCCAAGGAAGATCCCAGAGATGAAGGTCAATCCCTTTCATACACCTTACATCTGAACTTTGCTTATGCTTCCACTGCATGGAAGACATGAATTCAAGTTAAATGCCTTTGGAACACACCTCAGTTATCACAAAACTGTATGTGCAAAATATTGGCTTTTACCCAAATTTTTGAAAAAATCAAAGAGCAGTAATAATATAAAAATAGAATCAAGTAGTGGTACCTGGTGCTAGACATTTCATTTAATGGCCATTCATAATAAGAAGTGGATCAAATGTGTAATGAAATATTCAAACAGTCACACCTAAGTCTTCATTGAGTCAAAAGCCTACAGTTATTCACTACTCTCATTCCATATCATCTGTTAATGAAGAAAGATGAAGTGCCTCGGGACATGAGGGACGTGTTTGACTGCATGTAACCAAATATTTGCTGTGCTTAGTTACAAGCAGTAGTACAGAGTACCCTAACAGGGCAAGGTGTTGGTATTTTGGATCAGCAGCAGCAAGACCTGGGAGTGGAATAAGATGGGAAATAATGAGCAGCAGCACAGCAACAGCAATGGTCATTCTGAGCAGTGTTGCAGAAAGCAATGGGACAGGTTGCATGGACTCAACTCACCAGCAGTCCTGCACAGGCACTCTCATCCTATCTGAGGATGTTGAATACCTTGTTTGCTAGTAACTGCAGAAGCCTGCTACAGTAAAAACTATGAAGATAGGGGGAAAGAGAAACGTGTTGCAGCATGATTTTCCTTTGGGGAAATAAACCATAAGATCAGTGTGCATGGCCTTGCCTGAACTTCATCTATTTTTCATCAAGAAATGTAGCCCTGGATTTCTCCGAGGACTGCAGCATTCACTCAGGAATCTGGACACCTTGTACTTTAAACATAGCTGGGGGAAATCGCAATGCGAGTATAGGGATATATTTTAGACAGACTTGTGTCACTTCACGTGCCTCCTTCAACCACAGTATGTTACCTTTCTTAGAGCAAACAGAGAGAGCAGAGACAAACTTACAGCAGCTCTAGGAGTGTGTGACACCAGTGCTAATCTTATCTGTGCTTCGTGCAGTTTAGGCATGTGCCTTTGATGTGAGCCATTGTCCAAGGTCCTCTAGGTTACAGACTGAGTTTCTGTTACTGCGGTTATTTCATTGAAAGACTTACCCAAAATAACCCTATGGCTTGCAAGCAGCATACTTTCCACAGAACTTGATGGTTGCAGAAAATTTAAAAAGTAAAACTGAACCTGACAGGTCAAAATCCAACATTAATCAGCTTTTGTTTGCTTAGTTCTATAGGCAGGAAAAGAGCCGTTACCTGAGGCTATCTTGGAAATTTTGCAGGCAGCAACATCCCATGAGGCAATATTTCTATAGGGAACACTTTGTTCTGTTTCAGTTGGTAACAAGAGCTGTAGTTTTGTTGAGACCTGTGTTAAGATACTATATCCATGACAGGGAAATACGTAATTACAAAATTAAAAGTTCTTTATTATGCTAGTCCAGCATCATAATTAGTATCGTGTGTAAATTACTAATAAATATGTATTATTTCATTCAAGCAATCATTTTTTATTTAAATTCACTGCATTTTCTGAGTATCAAAAAAAATGTGGGTGTTTGGAGAGCTTTGCTGGCTGCTAAGTGTGAAAGTGGTCAGAGAAGCTGGCTAATCCCCCTCTCTTCTGGCTGCACTTCAGCTGCAGGTACATGGTGAAACCTCTCAGAGACTTCAACATTTTTACCAAGCACTGACTTTTCTAGGGCAATCAAAAATCCTGGCAATCACACACAGAATAAAAATGCACCGCTGCCAATGATGCATCATATTTCTTCACTTCACTCGTCCTACAGCTCTTTTTTCTGGGAAATGCTGGGTCTCTGGTGACAGGGCTCCTATCCAGCCACTGGGGGCTTTTTTCTCCGCTGTGGTTCTTGTTTCCTCTTCCTCAGCTTTGGGCTGCTTGAGCAGGCCCAGGGAATGGCTGATACTCTCCTTCTCGGGGTAGTTTCCCACTGTCAGCACTGCTCTTTGCAGTGGTGTTCATCAGGAATCCTGATGGCATGCCAGGGATTGGGCTGCAGTAGGACAGTGAGGACAGTAAAGGCTCTGCTCCATCTGTGTGCGTGGGGCTGGGCTGTTTCCTGGTTGGACTCAGAACTGGGGACAAAGCAGCACAAAAGGCTGGGCTCTGTCTCAGTAATGATTAACTGGAATATCCCTGTCAATACTAACCAGGGTTTTAACTGAATTCAGGTAACAACAACATTCTTATCTCTGGGTAGGGCTGTTTTGCAACAGACTCTGCCATGGGTTCATTGACCTGCAGGTGCCTGTCAGCTCACAGGACAGCCCAGGCATTAATATTCAGTGCAAATCACCTGCTGCTAAAAATAATACAGGGAGTGATATATAAATAATTTCCTATTCATTTTTAATTTACTACACCAAGCTTTATCATGTCAAGTCATGACCACAGTAACCTTTCCTGAACTAATTGAAGATTATGTTAGTGAAAAGAACAAAAGGCAATTTTAGAGAGGCAGACTGGTGTTTTTCTACTGTGGGACTGGGACTGTATAATTCCTGATATTGTTATTAAAAAGCAATTACCTTTAAACTGGCATGATTTGTCATCATCAGATCAAAATCAGTCATCTCCCAATGATTTATCTTTGCTCCTTTGAAACAATATTGTGATACTGTGAACATAAACAGTCCAAACTAAAAGGACATAAAATATTAAGGGATTTTACTCCTTTTCTTTGAAATGTAGATCATCTCTTTTTGGCTTCAGTGTTCAGCGATATCCTATGGTCCATGTGCTGTGCCTTCTATTTACCTTACTTATGGACATCTCTGTTTTACAGAATAACTAAGCAAAACCAGCATACACAGGAAAAATATGTAGAATTATGCCCAAATGGAACACTTGAGGAACACTTGCAGAACACAAGTGTGGCACTTGAGCAGGGTTGGGAAGTTAAAGGTGACTGTAAAGCATCATTGTGTCTACAGCTATGTTTTTCTGTGCTTCAACTTAGTATTCAAATCAGGAAATAACTCAGGCATTAGTAAAGAAGTCTTTAATTTCCCAGGATTACTCTTTTTCTCCTGGTAAATTGAGACAGAGAAATGTTGATGCTGGTGAAATATTTTAGGCTTTAAGGAAGGCTAATAAGTAAAGCTTGATACATATAATTTGTAATTGAAGTTATATTACTGGGTAGAATTCTTTTTCTCAAGGAGGATGGAGTGATAAAAGGTCTGGATTAGAAAAAAAATCAACTCGTTATAGTTCTGTTAAACTAGAATATTTGGGCTAATAACTAAAGGGCAAGGTTATTTTGTAATCAATTAACCGTGGTCAAATGATAAGAGAGTATTCTGGTGTAAATTTAAAAAAAATGTTGCATACTATAATGTGTTAATTGATGCCATGATATTACATTATGAAAAATGATGTGTGAAACAGATCAAATTAAAGATACTTGAAAGAGAGATTCCTTGAAACATCCCTGCAGCCAAGTACTTTAACTACAATGTCCACCCACTTCTGCTGGTTATTATAAAAACTGGGTTGGTTTTACATAGTAGAGAATCAACCTCTCAACTTTGCCCCAGCAAACTTGTGAATACTTTCTGTAATCATATTATTATAACTCGTTACTGATAAGCACAGTAAAAGTAGGGACTGCATTTCAGTCTATCTGTGTCAATTAACAGGCTACAGGGAATATAAGATGAATCCTTGCTTTAAAGAATAATAAAGAATGGGAGAGGGTGAAGAAAAAAGATACAGATTCTAGCAAACGTATCATCCTGAACAGTTGATCTCTCTAATTCGCCAGGAAAAGAGCATGAATCATCAGGAAGAGAAGCTGCCCCTCCCCACAGAAGAAATTATCTTTAACACAGGATACAAGAGGAAGTTGTTAACACCTAAGAATAATCATAGAATGAATCATAGAATGGCCTGAATTGGAAGTGACCTTAATGATCCATCTAATTCCAACTCCCATGCCGTGGACAGGGACACCTTTCACTGGGCCAGAGTACAGAGCTCTCTCCAACCAGGCCAATACAGGGAAACTATAAATTAATTTTCAGTAATGGTGGTAGGCAATTACTGGAACAGCCTGTGATCAAAAACGCTTCACTGCCTCATGTTATCAGAAAGCATGAGACCAGTGCTGCTCTGCAAAAGTTGAGTTACCTAAAGCACAATTTGAGGATAAAATATATGGCAGAGGGTGAAACTAAAAAACCTGTAATATTCATAAGATCAGTTTAGGCATTAGGATAACCCTTCTGATCTTAAAATTGTAAAATATCAGCTTATCATGCTGATTATTGAGGCAGGAAATCTCAAATCTGAAGATTAAATTGTTTGCCCAGTGTCCCATAGCAAGTCCCTAGTAGCCACAGAAATTAATCCCTGGCTACGCAGTACATTCAATACAGCTACAGCTCAAACAAAAATGTAGTTGGTTAATGAGAAAAAGGCTTAAACATCCCAGGACCTGCTTAAATTTATCAAGTCATGTATTATTATTTTACATGAAGCAGCCCTACATACCATGTACCAGCAGAGTCTGATATTACTCAAGAAAATTTGGAACATAAAAAATTTTAAAAGATTTGGAAACTGTGACTGTCTTCCTGCTTCCTATTTTCAGTAGCATTTTTAGCACAGGGAATGAGTAATCTGAATTACGATTGTGTTTATTTCCATAATATATCTCTTTCTAGACCACTTCTTAATGTTTCCCCACTGTAAACCCAGCATGTAACCACAAACTGATGCTGTTGAAAGCCTGACTTAGGGAAGCAAAGCTGATTCCTTCTGGTCACCTAACATTGGATGTAGCCTATTAGAGCACAAAGTTATGTTCTGTGTAAGGCCTCCTCATCAAGAAGTTTGTCATCCACCCCAGTGTGCTTCCAGATGACTGTTCAGTGAGTTACACGTCCCTCTGTGTCTGACCCACAGAGATGATAACTTTGCTGATGTTTCCAGGCAAGAGGCCTTTTGTTCATTCCCTGAAGGTTCAGAACTCAGCTGCAGAGGTCCCAGGACTAATTGTAATGGAGAGCTATTGATTTGATTAGTATTCCAAGAAAAGTAGGAATGGAAAAATGTTTCCCTCCAGAGTTTCCCTGGTCCCCTGCAAACCTTTATTGTCATTCTCTTGTATTGATGAATTAATTTCTAGATTAATTGAGAAACATCCCCGTCCCCATTTTTAAGCTACTCTCTAAGCTATTTAAGGTGTAAATATATTTACACCTGTTGCATTTTTACTCCACTAGGCCACGGGAAAGAAATTGTAAGATTTTTTTTCCATGGCACTTCCATACACAATTTTGGCTGTGCTCCTATAGCTAAATTGGAAAAAAAGGCCAAAAATCTAAACAAGTATGGCATGTTCAGAAAAAGAAAACCCTAAAGCAAGCAAACGTGATCTCAGTCTTGGAAATTCAGGCAGTCAACAGGAAAAAAAAAGATATGAAATAGAGTGAGCAGATTAATAACAATTTGTTTTTCTCTAGCAGAATGCAGATTTTCTAATTGACTGCATTTGATATGCTCAAAAGACTTCATTATCACACAGTCAGTTCCTGAAATCATCAGCAAATTTTAGGACTGTGGCTTTAGATACTTAGAAAATGGATTGTGAAATTATAATTTTTAAATATTTTGCAAAAACCTTTTATCTGCTGCATTTGAGAGGATGCTTAGATGTCCTTTGCTGCTTTGCAATATTTCTCACAGGGAAATATGTCTGCAGTAATTTCATGCAACTTTATCTACCTGGAAGCTAATTTTATGAATTTGAGCAGATAATCTAGGAAATTTTCATAGGGAGTGGAAAGAGATAAGGATCTTGTGTTGGAGTGCACATCATCCCTATGGTGCTACCCTCACTGCTGCAGAGCAGCATAAGTGCTTTCAGAAGACGCCTGGTTTGTCCTTTTGTTTGTAAAGAAAGTCTGCACAATCAGGTGACTAACCTTAAATAGTAGGAATCCTATCTAAAGTATTTAGCATGGATTTTAACCCTCCCTGCTCTACTTTCCCTCCATGCACACCCAAACCCCAGCAATTAAGTGAATTGGGGGTAAAGTGGCTGTATTGCTGTGAAATATGCTGGTGTGGAGCACATGCTGTTTTATGTGCTTCTGGGGTCTTCTGATTTGGGCACTGCCTCACAAGAGAGGAGGAACAGCAAGCAGGCAGCTGCCCTCTCCTGCTCCACAGTGCAGTGCTGAAAATAAACACACTCTTCAAACTATAAAGCTCTTTTTTCCACTAGATATAAGATTTTTTTTTTTCCTGAGCAAGGAAAAAAGTACTGTCCCAGATTTTTTGCCTTTCTTGGTTCATCAGGAATTTAATGAATTTTCTGTTGGCAAAGCAGAGGACCACTCAGACATACTATTTGTTTTTAATCTTTTCACCAGCCTTTGTAATTTACATGCAAAGTATTTTCTTTAGACTGGCCATTGCTCCTTTAAAGCTATTTAATAGGAAAGATCAGCCTCTTAGTCCATGTAATTGGCATTTTAAGCCTGTAAATGATATTGCTGTTATGATAAAGTTTCTGAAATTCAGCCTATTAGCAGGGTTTCCCACCTGAATGCTTGCTGATCTCATTTTTCTATTCTTTCTGCTGAGCTCATTTACACGAGACAGCATCTGACGGTCGCTGTTTTGTGTATCAGGGAGTCTTCCCAGGCACCTGCATGAAGTGTAGCCCAAAAAAAAGTAAGGGGAAATTTCTGCCTCATACTGATAGACACTGCAGTGCTGCCACTACCTCAGGTTCCATCAAAAACCACTCCCCTGTTGCCAGAGTCCAGGGTGGCCCAGACACACTGCACAATATGCTGCCAATATACATATAAACAAAATCAAAGCCCCTCTCAAAGATTTTCCAGTGCTCAAGGCCAGGCTGAATGGGGCTTTGAGCAAGCTGGTCTAGTGGAAAGTGTTCCTGCCCATGGCAGGGGGGTTGGAACTACGTGATCTTTAAGGCTCCTCCCAACCCAAACCATTCTATCTTATATGAAATCAAACATAAGGCCAAGTACTGGCTGCCAAGGAGAACAAATCTTTCTGTATTTCCCTTGTTTCCTAGTAAGGTTAATGATTGCAGGCTCTGGTCAGGTGAAGTGCATCAAAGACCAGGGGAGTAGCAATGCTGTAGTGATAGGGTCATAGAAGTAGCTTTTCCAGCTCTGTGTGGTTCTGGGAGTGATAATATTGATATCACCTTATCACATAGTAACTCAGATTCCTCTTGTGTTTCTGGGCAGCACTCTTTAGCAGTGTTTGCTGTGGGCCTGAGGCACAAGCCAGCCTCTTCACCTTGAACAAATTAGGAGAGTTAGCTTTCTCAGACTCAAAAGCATATTTTCAAAACCCATTTTCCAAAACATATGAAGAAACATTTATTCCAAATAGTGGGGAAAATGCACTGTTATTTTACCTTTTATTTATGTTCTGTGGATTTGAAATACTTTGTATTGGTTGGGAAGGGTTTTTTGCTTGATAAGCCTTTAGCAAAGCAATAGGATTTGCAAGTATACTTTTCTGGTAGGGCATGCCTGCACAGCGTTTCAGATGTGTGATCATGCATAATAGAAATGCTTGTTGGAAATGAGCTTGCTCATGTTCTGCCATGCATGTGATCCCAGCAGCCCAGACTTGCCAGCCACCTGCACTACAAAGCCATCACTTCCTCCAGCACAGTTGCCCATATTAATTGTGCACCTCAGCTTCCAAAAGCACAGTTTTCTTCACAGTTTGCATCTTGCTACATAACCACTGACAAGAACAATCATCTTTCTTAACTCTTATGGCCAAGAACAATCTATGCTCAGGATAAAGACTCAGGATACTTCATTTCCAGACACCCACAAAGACAGTGTATCAGATGGAGAACACAGCCTAGGGAGGATGTGATCTGTTTCTCTGCTCTCCTGGGTGGTTGCATATAGTGTTCCATACACTGAACAGGTTTCTGAGCTTTCTTTCTTAACTTTCTGGGGTTACATAAAATGTGAAACTGAATTAAGAACATTTGTCATCAGCAATTTTATTACAGATCTTGATTTTACAGTCAATATTTTATATTGCGACAGAAGAGGTACAAAAGTGAGCATGAAGACAAACTTTTAACTGATAGTCAGAAATAACCTATTTGTAAGTATTTGGTATGCGTCTATGTTGATTCATCTAAGCAGTTACATAACAGCTTGCAAATAAAAATACATTTCACTTAATGTAAACATTATGGGTGAGGTCTTGGGTTGGTCCAGCCAGGCTCAGTGCAAGCCTTCCATTGCTACTAAAGAAATGAGGTTTATCTAGAGATGCTCAAAATTACACCAGTTTGTGTAGTCCCATAACCATGTTTTGCGCTCTGGGTAGTCACTAAAACATGTGGCAGTACAACCTTCTCCCGGTGGGAGCATGGAAACCCCAGTCTGCCTAAAGGTTTGGCAACTGCCAGCACACTGTCCCCTCAGCACCAAGGAGCATATCTGCAGCAAAGCCTGCTCTGTTCTCTTAGTGTCAATGGCACTGCACAGAGGTGCTACAGCCATGGCCACAAGCTGGCCTCAGATATTTGTTTGCTATAAATGCTGCACTGGAGACCAGCAAAATAGAAATCAAAGGACATCAGTGAAACCTGCTGTTCCAGCGCACTGTGGTGCATTGGTGCTTGTGAATTATACACTTCAAGGCATCACCTTTCACTGTAGAAACTGAGGTCAAGAGAGACTCCTTATTGTGGAAACTGTTTGATGTTTGTTTCTATTCCAGTGGATGGCCAAGCTGTGGCCTGAGGGACCTTTTATGAAAGTTGGAAGGCTAGTGTTTACTGCTATATTAAGAACAAAATGTAATCTGACCGGCAGTGGTGTATCCAGTAAGATTTTAATGGAGCTATCTGAGTCAGTCTCGCTATTTTCTCTCCCAGCTGCACACTCAGCAGTTCTTACAGGTGCAGGCAACCCTCTGAGCAGTTTCTGGTTTTTTCTTGGCTCAGCTCAGCTGTCTTCCCACCAGCTGCTTACTGTGATACCCATTAAAAGGCAAAAACTACTCTGCCTATTTAATTGCTTGCTTTACCTGATCAGAAGAGTCACAGTACCTGGGAAAGCCATGCTTTATACTATGTCCCACGGGGCAACACTCCCCTCTGGGGGAGGTTGCACTGGGATGCAGGGAAAGTGTAGCATCCCTGGTCATTTCCTGCTTAACCTTTCAGCAGGAAGAAAGGTGAGCACTGCTCTGGGCAAGTTCTGCCTCTCCTGGAAAGTCTCTTTCTTCTCTGTGCATGCCCCAGGGAATCCCTGCTCTGTGCCAGTGGGGAGCTGTATGGGAGGGAGCAAACCAGGGCAAAGCACCTGCCTTCAGTTGCTGACCACAGCCCTGGCCCGCCTGAAACAGGGTCCGTGTGTGTGTATACAGCATCACACCTCAGGTACCATCTCCTGCTATTTGGCTGTTAGTACCACAGCAAGGATTTCTGGTTATGGCCTCAGGACATGCCATGCTACTGTTATCACTCTTAGCTACGTAGCCACATCTTCTCCAGCTTTGCACACAAGTAATGAAATTCTTCAGTAGCGCGAGAGCTCTGTTTCACAGAATTGCTGTGCTGTTGGTGCAAAGCCTGCAGTCTGCATGGTCAGGGTTGTGCACACACTGAAGGAGCTGAACAGGCCTGAAATAAGACACAAAACCAAACAAATAATCACTTTGCAAGTACAACAGAATTTCTTCACAGTTACTGAATGCAATGTGAAAGTCAAAATGCATGTTACATCTGTGCTTATCAAGCAGATGGATTTTCTTGGGGTAAGTCTTTTTGATCTTGCTGCAGAAAGGTAACTTTGGTGTTTTTAGGGACAAGGGCAAGTCAGTACAAAACATATCTGACCTCACAGCCTGTCAGCTATGCTGCAATATAAAAAAGAATTACAAAAAAGAAGGATCTCTTGCACAGACTGTGAAATTCCTGCCATGCTGGAAGATCACCATCTGTCTTACCCACTGGTAAACCCTACTGCTACAACAGAAAGCTGTTGCTGTGAATGTCAGATAGGAGATTTTTCTAATGCATCCGGTGAATCCAGTTCTAGAGTTACTTCTGGAAGATACTGTTGGCACAGACAAATGTAAGAGAAAATGACCAGCACCAGTTGCTACATGGCATGCAAAGGCAGATGCTCAGCTGACAGACCCACACAGCTCTGTTTGCAATGACTGCAGGGGACTGAAGCCAACTTACACAGTCTATCCTGAAGTTTGGCTTTACCTGTAGATTTCATATCTTATTATTATTATGCATATAAAATAGTAAAATTAATTGTCTGTGTTGCTCAACCCAGTTGTTTATATATGTGTTAATTGAGCTTTGACAAAATGCCCTACTTGTTATTTTACCTTCAGAAGTGAGATGTGGGACACAGCAATGAGTGTGTCAGGTTCCTCCCTGTGCTAAGCCACAAGGGGTCTAAGCTATGATATATTTCCCCTTCCTGCCTTGCCCCATAGCTTATTTCATCATAGGATGAAATAATCTGTGCCTACTTACAGGTTCTGGGAGTATTGGTTAAAGGTTCCATTTATCCAAAGAGAAAGTAAGCATACAATCTGGCAGATTTATGCCCCACACCAGCGCTCACTTTTTCACAAAGTGCAGAGCACCCATTAATCAGGTTCAGAAATACTCAGACAAGAATATATTGCTCTGCCTTCAGATTTAAAGACTAGTCATTTTTCTCCTTTGCAGACCAATTTTTCCTTACTTAAACTATTGTCACAAACTCAGAAGTTCATAGAAATCTGTGTTTACTTTGGAAATGTTCTTATCCAAGTATGAGTCCTTGACACTGAAAAGCTGCTCCTGACAGATAAGATACAAGCAATATCGAATGTTTGCTGCTTTTCTAATGTCTCCAAAGAACAATTTTGCTCTGTGTGAAGGTCTCTGAACCCACACATAGGGATAAAGGGTCTCTGGCTTTTGTATTTCCTCAGCAGGAAGTTGGAGATTTCAGGCAAGTCAGGACTTGGGCTGTTGTTTCCCGGATTCCTGTTTTTTGCTCCTGACAATGTTAAATTATAGTAATTAGTAATGCTTATCGTGTCTCATGCCTCACTCTCTGACAAAGCGGCAGGACAGAAAGCACGCTCAAACTATGGTGAAGGAAGTAAGGACCACCCTTGGCACCCTGCATTATCTGTATGCAGCAGGGAGGAAAGCTGCCTGTTTTGTTCACCTTATTTTAGCCAGTCAGAAGAAAATCTGGTGTCTGGACTGCTCCCTCCCTGAAAACAACTGAACATGCTCAATGGGAGGTGTAGGGCAAGAGCAAGCCCCAGACCCAGCCCGCCCCAGGGCTGCAGTGTGGCTGGAAGCCCCTGAGGAAGACCCAGCCACACTGGAGGCATGTTATGGCAGCAGGGAGGAAGTCTGCTCTAGCTCACTGTAAACCTGCAATATTAGTTTTGTGTTAGCAAAGTCAGCACCAATAAGAGAGGATAATTACCTGTAATTGTCTTCACAGATGATCTTAAAGTTTCGCTCTTCTAAAATGCTAATTAACCTCTGAATGGAATGACCTGAGCAGGATTCACTGTGGAGAGAAGACTTACATTACTTGTGTTCCTTGTGTGTAGAAAATGCTCACCTAAACTCCACACTATGTCACTGCTTTATTATAGGTAAGATTCTTTAAAAGCTTGTTTGCTAATGTGCTGTAAAGTCCATTGGGTTTGTGGAGCTCTGGCTACCACTGGGCCCCTGCTGGCAGAAATTGTGTGATGTTCAGCTGTGCATCTGGCATGAGAGCCTTGTGCAAGAGGACATCTGTGGGACAGGACTCATTCCCATTCACAGTTCAGGGTGCTCTAGAGCTGCTCCATTGCTGCTGGTGGCTCCCACCCACAGCAGCACAATACAAGGCTTATTTAAATATGTCAAAGGGCAAAAGGGTCAAGTCCTCCATGTGATGAGGAAAGGCCAATCATGAAAGCCAGCAGCTAAGTCCCAGGTAGGAAGTAAGATAGGAGGAAACTGATAGATAGCAGGGAAGGATGCAGGCTATGAGCACCTCCTGTATGTTTGTCTCAGTTTACGGCTGCTGCTGCTGCCGTATTTTGGCAAGGGGCTGTTTCAACCATTTTTTGTTTCAGCCTAGGAGCCCTTACTTGTGTATTTCTTTCCCATCCAGATAAAGGTCTCAAGAAGCATGTAGCGCTCTCATACCTCCAAGATTTTTATCTCTATGTTTAATTTAATAGCCCAAGGGCTCCAAAGCTGTAGTGAGAGGTTTTACAAATGTCATAGTCACAGACATAGACACAGAAAAAACTTGTTACCTCAAGGTAAAAATCATCTCCTCATCCAGAGTATAGGACTCACTTCTACTACTGGGGACAAATCTAGTTCCAAACATACAACATCAGTGGAGAGCACTGCCAGCTCTTTTTTGTTCACTAGATGTGACAAGTTATCAGTGATTCAACATGGAATTCAAATCAGAAGATATAAGGAATACATACTATTGGAACTACTCCCCCATTCTCTCCTTAGAAGCAGAACAGAAAAAGGAAATTGCTATGAATTTGTCATAGGAGGAAGATGTGTCCAGCAAGAGGGCTGGCAGGTCACTACCTTGTTAAAGCTGTTGAAGGGGAACATGGTAGCTTTTCTGATGCTGGGAAATCATGGGACAAAGGATCCAGTGCCTTGGCTGGGAAACTGATGTAAAGATTACTCAATGTCCTTTTCTTTAGCAAACCTTTAAGCAAAGGACCACAAGACTGAAGTCTGGTATGCTGACCCCAGCATAGATTCACACCTGTGAACCATGGCAGGTGTGTCAGCTCATGTGGAAAGGGGACACTTCTGGGTGTCTGGGCTAAGGGAGGAGCTGCAACACTGGAGCTGGAACTGTGTCAGAGACCAAGGCTGTCTGGGCAAGGTCCACGCTCCTTGCTGAGTTGGACTGCATCTTCACAGCCTGCTTCCTGATCTGTGGCACCAAGCTGCTGTTCCTGTTGTGGAGATGGTTAAGAATGGGAAAAATTGTGGCAGTGCATTATGACCATGTGAGCCACAGAACTGGCTCTCAAAAAAAGGGGTCAAAGGCACAAAGCCTCATGCTTAGTGTTTCACATGTGGTAGATCTGCAAATGAATCTGATTGGGATAAAAAATATCACTCAGAAAGGCTCAGATGTGATTTGAGGTTGCTGTTCTGGTATCGGTAATTCCATGGTAAGCATTTCAACTACAGATTTGTTGTTGAAAATCACAGAATCATTTAGGTAAGAAGAGACTGCTTGAGATCACCTAGTCAAACCAATATGAGCTGGAAAAGGTTGCCCAGTTAGGTTTTGCATATGTCTATAGATGGAGACTCCACAACCTGTTCTGTCATTCAAAAATGGCTGTGGTCAGCGTAATTATACTATTCCTGTCAGAAACATATCCATGTTTGGATGGACACGGACATGTTTATCCTTGCAGGCATAGCCTGGTCTCTGTCTTCAGTGCTGCACCCATGGCAAAGGTCTGTAGACCTCAGTGGAGTTGAAAGGAACTTAAAGGTCATAGAACCACTTGAAAGCAAGGGAAATGTCATTGTGTTCTACCTATAACTGTTCAGCAGTATCTACAAAAATATTAGAGGAAACAACAAATGTTATTTTTTCCTTTAAAGTAAGCACCTAGAAGGTGAAGGTAAAGCAGATTGCATGAGCATAAGACAGTGTTGCTGTGAGACCTGAGCTATGACCTGTGCCTTCCACACCCTGCTCATCACTGTGCACGAGTGTGATTTACCTTTGAGGTCCACCAATGTCTTGCATAAGCCAAATGTGTACTTCAGAGACTTTATCTGGATCCAGGTTAAAGACCTCAATACTTCCAAAAATGCTGTAAGAATGGAACATGAAACAGCAAAACACTCCTAGTTATCTCAGAAAAATGTAGACAGTATGCTCCCCAAATACTAGTGCTTATTAGTGCTCCTATAACACTCAGACAGTTATCATTATCTTGCCAATGGATTTTCACAGACTAATTGCCTTATGGTCACATGTTTTCTCCCCATTCTTATTTCACTTTCAGGAGAACTTTTGAAACTGCTTGCAGACAGAAACAAGCTGAATTTTTGCCATCTTTATAGCCTCTTCTCCTGTTCAGTTTCCTGGCTATTGATTTGGTTTGGTGCCAGGGCGATGACCATGGCTGTTCCTCCAGAAAGCATATTTGTCATCTTTTGATATTATTCAACACTGCTCTTGCAGCCAGGCAGCCAAGTCTAATGAAGTAAAATCAAAGAAAGTGTAATAATCAAGTTACTTTGGGCAGTAAGAGCACACTGGACACCCCACCTGCATACCCTCTGAAGGATTTCAGTTACACTGTCTGCATAGAAGGAGTAAAAAGAATCACAACAGCCAGGGGTGAGTTTACCCAAATCCCTTCTGCTCTGAGACTCATGGGCAGACAACCACATGCAGCCCCACAGAAACATGAATGGTTGCATGTTGAGTGAATACCTGCTGCTCCTGAAAGCTCCAGCTTCTACTGATCCATTGAGCATCACTTGAACCACACCACATGCTGCTTCTGCAAACTGAACCAAACCAATGGACATTACACTCTGATGCTACATGCAATGCCATGACAGACTTGGGGCTGGTAAAATTCATTGGTGTCCTCAGAACTGTCTAATACAAGCAGAGGATCTGAGCAATATTTTTGCAGAATATTGCAGTGCAAAAAAAAAACAAGCCTCTGAAGGCTATGGCAAAACTGTGATAAAGCCTCATTAGACAGCTATGAATTGTCAGTCTAAGGTTGCATGGGACTGGTTCAACACTTGTCTGGTTTCAGTTTTTATTGGGCTTTCCAGAGCCCCTACAGCTGCAGCTGTAGTAACTCACAGTAATCCTCAGACTGCTTTAGTTCAGAAAGTAAGGACAAGCCAGAACAGAGATATCACTTTAAAGACACACAGACCATCACATCCTTGTTTCCCTGTGACTCATGCTCTGTGTTCTTTTGTGGCTTTGGATTTTTCTCTCTTGATATTTCATTAAAACTATCACTGAGCTTTGTTTGATCTTTAATATGATCGTGGAAACACTGTTTTTTTATTCTTTAAAACTCATGTCCAAATATTTAAAGACTGCTAACATCTATAAAGTACATTCTCTAGATATACAATCTATCGGTAAGGTAAAGAATTTTTTAAAAGCTTAATGCAGGTGACTGTACTTATCAAATCTTTCATGTCCTCTTAAACAATGCAGCTTAAACTCAGATCTTGAGAGCTGCACAGTTTGGGAAGTTTCATTACACATAACTTTCAAATGTAATAAGCATGAGTTTCAGTAGATCTTGAATTTATATGGCAAGGAAGCCTGCAGCTGAGCAAACCTGAGTCTATATGTGGTTTGATCTCTCACAGACTCTGGAACTGAACCATTTTCACTTCTAGTTTATCCAAAAGCCTTTTTTTTTTTTTTTTTTTTTTAATGGTGAGTAGAGTTTTTCTTACATACATGAGAGCTGGAGCATACAGGAATGCTTGTTTTCCACTTGGGCAGTCATCTACTAATAGTCATACCAAGGGTGAAATCTTGAGAGACATGTAAAATTAAAGTAATACAGGACACCAGGTTTTTCTCTGGCACTTTGTTCCTGTAAAGTGCTGATTCAACAAAGCCAGGCTAATTGCTTAACTGGGACTAGCAGGATCTCATTCCTATGATAGGACTTGGCAGGTGTCTGTGGGTGGGGACATCACAGGAACCTTGCCAGGTGCTGATGTGGGAGGATGTGATCCTCAGGTTTATGCCAGGAAGTGCAAGGGGATTCTTGACCTCTTGGAAAACGTCTGTGGCAATCTGGGGGCTGTTTTCCACATCAGCATGTTAAAATAGATTTTACTGTAGCAATTTATGTTCTGTGATTTAATTAAGGTGATTGTTATAATTGTGAGTATTACTTGCAGAGCTCCAGCTCTCTGCCAAGGTTTGTTCTAGACACTGACACTCAGCCTCTGACCAAAAAAAGAATGCCCGAAGAAAAAGGACATCAAAGGTTGTACATAAAATATGGGAGTTTGGATCCCAACACTATGATTTTTAACACCTGGAGTTAAAGCTTTTGTCAGCTTCTATTATTCCATCTTATAAGTCCAATCTGCAAAATCGTATTTTTTGGCAATGTCAGGAACTTAGTGTCTTTCCTCGCTTTAGGATTCAGGGAGATTTAGTCTAGATCTTACCATCTTGGATGCCATTTTCCAAAACACAGAGCCAGGGTTGCTCTCACATTCACTTCGTTTTGGACAAGATTCATAATTGATTCCTGAGAAAAAAATACATTTATAGAATAGGTAAGGTTAGAGTGAATATTTTTGCAAGGCTTATGCAGCTTTGTGAGCAAAAAGATTTGTCCTGTACCAAAGTAAGAAGGCTAAATGGGTTGGGGGGCTCTAAAAGGAAAAGGAATTTGCATCTGTTCAAAGGTCTTCTTGTTTGCTCACAGTTTTTTCAGGGAGGCAGTTCCAGATCCCACACGGTCTCAAATGTGAGAAAAGAGCTGGCTCCTAACAAGTATGGTCTGATTGCATTGAAATATTAATTTTTGCCCAACATTTTCAGAAATTCCAGCCCAGTTTAAAGGTTCCTTGCCCTAAGCACCAACCCAGGAGTCATGCGGGCAGCAATATCTGCAGCAAGGTATCTGCACACTGCCCCAGCACTTTGACTGGTCCATGGCCAGGTCCTTTTTGAATGACATGCCTGCTTTGCAGTTTTTCTCATAGGAACCACAGGGTGGAAGCAAACAAACACAGTAAGGGGGGCTAGATCTGGCCATTAGTTCAACCAATAACTTGGTGTTAAAATAACATCCAAAGCTGTGATTTTTAATTTAACCTGAGAAATAGGTATTATTTTCAGACTTCCAAAATATTGGACAGTTAAAGTTTTAAACTAATTCACTAAAAAATAATGTGAAAAGGATTGTGTAGATTACCTGGGGCAGAGGGGTCTCCACACCATGAAATTCTGTCGGCCATATAACCCAACAAGGTGTCTTCCAAGGTAAGGAAATTTTGATTGGATTTTGTATAACGATGAACGAGGTCACCTGTCTTGCTCCAAAACAGTGACTGTGAAATAAGGTACAATGTCTGGTAAGTGATAGCTGTACTACAGCTGCTCAGAAAATTTTTCTGGAGAAAACCAGAAAGTTCATGATAATGAAGGAGTTTTAGTTTTATTGAAATGCAGTGAGTTCAGCTAGTGGGTCAGTTCTTATTTCAATACTCTCATTTGCAGAATATTTTGGGTGGGTTTTTTATGTGAAAAGGGACTTGTTTAGCTTTTAAAGGATTTTGAAAGAAAGGTTTGTCTAGTTTTCATAGGCTATATACCAAATTTTTTGTTTGCTTTTGAGCTGCACATGGAAGAACAGCTCTCTGGAAGTGGTGTCCCTCCAACAGCATGACAGCATGCTCCTTACAGAGAGCCATATGCTCAGGGAATGGAACATCTCTGTCACTTCACTGGGAGGATCCTGGCTTAAGGCAAACCTTACACAGGGATGATTCCCAGGGACAGATATGGACAGGGTTACTGGGGTCCAAAGGTGTAACTGCAGGACTGCAGTTGCAGTACGTGCAAAAGTAAAATGCCATCCTCATCAACCTACAGACCCTCCCAGTTGTGATGGGTGAGATCCTGCTGCTCAGAGCACTGCCCAGACCTGCCGTCCCACCACAGCCCACCCTGCACTGTTACCTTGTTACAGGGTATAGGATGACTCGCTAGCTCCATTAAAGGCTGATAATCTTCTGGTGTGATATTACAGGGATTCTTGTAAATGAATGCATCTTTTAATGATTCCCATATTTTTAGACAATCCTTATCTCTGCCGAGAGATTAAAACATAGTTAATAAATATTTCTGAGTATTTATGCCTGTGAAAGGTTCTCCCTCTGTTGTGGTCAAACACTGGATTGGGTATTAGAAGAATTCCAACTATGCTCAGGCACCAAAAAGATGATCTGTTACAAAAGCAGAGTATCTTCAGAAGATGAAGTATATACTGAGGAATGAACAGTTCAAAATAATCTTTCTCTCTTTCCTGCATTTCCAATTATTTTATTGCAATATCTGAATGTCATCTAGGTTTTTACCCCTTAAAATTATCAGGGCTGATTTTGCATAACCAAAAGATCAAATGTCTTGATTATTCATTATTCACCAAATCATGAGAAGCAAATAGCTTCTCAGACTATAGGTTGTATATTTTAAAAGTATGGTTAAAGGATACTGTCCCCTCAGATACAGCAAGCCAAAATATGGTCATGTATCTACCTGCAGAGTTTGATCCTAGAGAAAAAAAAATCTGTAATTTTATCTAAAACAAAAACAGTGATTTAGCTGTTTGGGACCAGAGATTATTTTTATTTATGCACTAATTTGCAGCTATTGACTTTTCTAGAGGCACAGTTGATTTGCACACGTATAACCAAGATCCAGATCAGGTGCCACTGTACAATGCTGTCTGAAACTGAGCCTGGCAGCAGGGACAGGGCACATCAGCCTGGAGGGTCTCAGGCTAAGTGGCCAACTGAGGCAGCCCTGGCACGTCCCAGATTTCGTGTCATGTCACATTGTCTGTCACAGGGCCAGCCCTGTAGTGGTGTGGGGTTTTATATTTGTTTGTTAACCAAACGGTTTGTTCTGTGTACCCTCTTGATTTCTGTGTGTTTGGTTGCTCCCTATTCTGCCCCAGCACCCCGATGTATCCTTCCCCGCCATTTCACTGCTGCCCTCCCTGGAGAGCTGCCTGTCACTCGGCGACCTGACCCAGCTTCTAGAAAGTTCTGGGAAGGACCCCGAGTGGTAGGCCGCTGCTGGGGAGATCCTCCTCCTCCCCAAGGGAGTTGGCTCCTGAGGATGTCCGTCAGCACATGAGCCACTCCGCAGGGTGAGCCCATTGGCTTTCCTGCCTTGGCACCCCTTGCCCCTCCGCAGTTTAAAAGTGCATGTAACAGATGTTCTTGGCTCTGCTTAGGCTGTAGCAGCAGGGTGAGGAGATCCCACATCGGGGCCCTCAATAAGCTTGCTTGCTCCCCCATTCAGAGTCCCCCTGTGCTTCCTTGCCTCCGTTGCTGCACACCGAGTGCCTCCCTGAGGATCGGGTCTGGTGAATTGGGAGACTCGCTCAGCCGGCTCTGCCCAGGCGCGGGGAGCTGAACCAGGTTATGCTGCATGGTGCCAGGGCTAGCCCGGCAGTGGGAGAAAGGGTTCTCCAGGGGCACCGCGACAGAGCCCCAGCTGCATTAGGGACCACTCCTCTCTTTTATATGAACCAAATTTACCTCTTGGTGAATACAGATGGGTAAACAGTGATGATTTTTAACAGGACAGTTATCTTTCATTCAAGAGCCTAAACACATTTTCAGTTACATCCCTGTAGAAATAAGAAGCCAAACTGTGGATGCTGCAGGGAGCACGGTCATTGTTCTGCTGTTGTGCTCTTGTGTCCGCAAGAATTCATGTTTTATTTAGCAGGACTTAACTTGGGTGTATTAAATTTTTTCCTAGAGGAACATTTCTCTGGCTGCAAAGCATAAATAACCCACACAGACCACACTCCAAACTTTAGTACTTTATTTAGGGGTTAGGAAGTTGTAAATACCTCTCCCTGACACTAAGGATTACACCATGGACACACTGAATCATCCAAGAGAGAGGGCTCCTGCTGATTGAGGGGTGACATGAGAGAATAGGCAGCTGTCCCCTTTGTTCTGCACAGTCAATGGTATCATAAAGACAATTTGTAGAGCTTAGCTGTAAGCACGGCACATCTCACAGACATTTATATGGCTCACACTTTCTCATTTGTCAAATGATTTGTCCTCCAGGCAGGCCTTTTTTTTTTCTTTTTTAAAAGCTACTCCTGAAATCTTCCTTATGTAAGCATGCTAACAGCCACAGGCGACAGCTGTGTACCCGGTGATCTATCCTTTCATATGGCAAAGTTTTTATGCCTGTCTCAGAAGATAAAATATTTTTCAAGAAACCATAAAAAAAACCCTTCTTTTTTTTTTTTAATTTCCAAAGCAGAGAGGTAGGAGATAGACACAATATAAAGCATTTCTGCTGCTAGACTCAAGTCATGGCCATGACAGGTACAAAGAAAACCATCCAGGTGATTCATGATCATGCCAAGACAGATTGCTGAGTCAATAATCCAAAGCATCAGTGTTCTATCCTTTCAAGACACCAGACTCAGCACTGGATGACATATGTCAATGTCACCAATATCTGAGAGAAGAGCCTTTATGCACAGTCTTGGCAGAGCTGAGCCAAACTGTATCTTTAATGCCATAAAAGCTGGTCTTAGGTCTTAGCCTGAAAGTGGGGAAGGCTCTTCTACAGCTGCTGATCGGTGTGGTATTGATAGCTGTTTCACAGGGAAAAATGGTAAGTCAAAGATGGGCTCTTACAGAAACTAGGCAAATTCAGCATTTTTTAAGAAATAAAATTACAGATCATCAATGTAAAAAATACATTAAAAAGCTAAACCACCTTTTCTTTTTGCTGTCCTCTCCTATCAATGTGGGGGGGAGGGGGTGTTTAAAAATGAATAATAATAAATCATTGATTTGCCACTGGAAAGCTATTTCTCTGATAAGAAACACAAATTTTGTCTCACATCCTAATGAGATTACCAGGCACATAGGACTGTGATTTTGATTTTCTTATAATAAGCAGCGAGAAGACCTCAGGACCTGCAAATCCCAGCTCCAGGAAGATGTGCCATTCTTTCCAGTCTCTGTTGAGGTAGATTCTCTTAATAAATTTTCACCTGACCTTTTTCCAATACAGAAAGAAAATACTCGTCTGGTGTGCAGCATTTAACTCACACCCAGCAGAGGGGAGAGCAGAGACTTTCTGTAGCTCTGAGCCTTCTGGAACAACAAGAGAAGTTTGCTGGCATGAGGTATGCTAAAAATTTCACCAAGAACAGCCTCAGGTTGAAACAAGAACATGCGCCTTGCCAAAAAAATATGCCTGAGAAACAAACTTTCCTTTTAAAGCTGCTCCCAAGTCATAGAATGTATTGGTTTAGTGTTCCTTCTGCATTTACAGAAGAAAGAAAGGCTGCAAAAGAGATCCTCTGTCTACCAGTTTGTTATATTTATCTAATTCAGATAATTCAGAAGTCCATGGGGAATATTCTTATGTTCCACACTGCTTGGGTGCTCTCTTTCTCTGGTTTCTGTTGGTGTATTTTGGGTTATATATGAACTAATTCTGCATCCTATCTGCAAATACCATATAATCTCTTCAGGCATAATGGACTTCTTCCTTTGAGTCTAGCTTTGTTTATGCTGAAATATCAAAGGCATTTTATTCTGTTAAAGACTCTGAAATATTGTATCCAAATTCAGTGATTTGTAACATAAATATTCTCTAAATTTGTGTTTAATTTTTATAAGTTTTATTTTTCTGAATAAATTTTGGGCAATGCTGGTAAACCTGAAATAATAACTGACAGAAAGAACACAAGAAATCTTCTGTAAACTTAAAAACTGCAACATTTCTTTGGAAAACAAGGGCTGAAGGCTCAAGACCCTTTTGAACCAGAGACTGTACCCTGAACTCAGTATAGCATACAATAAGGGTTGGGATACAAATAAACTTTTTCTTATTAAATCCATGTGTTATACATACTGCAAAGCATATCCTCCATTTGTCCTTACATCGGGGTAGAAATTGCATTTTCCAATAAATTTGAGTATTTCTGTCCATTTGACTTGTATATGGATATCACATTAATCTATCAAGTGAAAGCTGGGGCCAAAAATATTTCCATTAGCATCTATCCCAGCAGCCAAATTTTAATGTGTATATTAGAAAAATGGACAGCTTCTGCATCATTATTTCTTTCATTTCTATAGACTGGTCTGGCTAACCTTGAAAGAATATCCTTACGCTGAAAGGAACAGGATGGCATTAAACTATCTGGTAAATCACTGTTACTATAGATTTTTTTTTTTCCTTTGCTTTACGATTTTAACTGGACATGACAGAGCAAATTCATCCCCAATTGAAACTGATTTAATTGGTATAATATCAAGGATAAGTTTCATCCCTGCTGATTTCAGTTACACCGTGAACATCTTGCTTTCGGTTCAGCATTGAATAGACACTGAATGCTGAAAACATCTTGGGCTGTGTTGACTCTGGTTTTCTACTTAAGAATTTGAGAGAGATGCTTAAAGTATGGGACCCATTTCAAATTTACAAATAAATAATTACTTCCAGACTTTGTTCTGGAGAACTCAGTCCTGCCCATGTGTTTAAATCACCCTTCCAGGCAGAGACATTTTTCTGGTGAGAACTGTTCTCCCCTGTAATCAATATCAGATTTTCCAAGGTCCAGAATTTTATTTCTAAAACATTGCAATGTCTTCAGGCCACCCTGAGTTTTTAATTGTGGCCCTATGGTGTAGCTCTGAAGTTACTGCTGGAAACAGTCCCTTGAGCCCACGTACCTAACCTGTGCAGTGATCAAACCTTTGCAATTTGTGGAAGAAAATCCTTCTCATTTGCTACCATCACTAGCCAAAACCATGGTGAAGCTAAGCTCTCAGAAATCTGATTCTAAAAAGTCAGCAAGATGTTTGTGGTTATTACACAGCTCCTTAAAGACATAAAGCCAGTTTTCACTCTTCTGAGGATCTAAGGCATGGGCTTCACCTGTAAAAGCCCAGCTATCTCAGAAGGAAAAATGTCTATCAAAGGAACTAAACGGTAGAGCAACATTTCTGCATCTAACAGACCCATCTTTGCCTGTGTCAATTTATCCGCTGCCTTTTGGTAAACTGTGATGGCTGTAGACAGCAGTGAAATTTATATAACCATAGTCAATCTGTTTTTTCATGTGAGCTTATATGTAGCTATGTCTTCATGTCAGAAATTATACAAGGACCAGTAACGTTTATGCCTGTGTTGAGAAGAAGCCCTCTGTATGTCAGAATCCTTTTGCTACCTTTTCTGCCCTAAATATTTCTGGGGTTTTATTTCTTCAGCTTTCCCTTCCCTACTTCCAGCCTTGCCGTGTCTCGCTGCTGTTTTGGAGCAGGTTTTTTGGAGCTGCTGCCAAGGACAGCCCAGGCAGCTGTGGCTGGCCATTCCTGGAGCAGAGCTGGGCTGGGAGCTGAAAACAAGAAAACAAGGAGAACACTGCCATCAGGTGGGAGAAGGAGCTCCTCAGGAGCAGCAGCTGAGCTCAGCCCCAAAGGAGAGGGTTCCTCCTGCCGGGGGACGGCGGGACCCATCCCCAGGGCACGGAGCTGCAAAATGGGGACGTGCAGGCAATGGATCGGCTTCCTTCTTATTATTGTAGCACCTAAAGCCTCCCATCTTTGCCCTAAAAAGCAGACAGATAGGAATTAGGTGATGTCAGCCAAAACACTGTCGTTAGAGGACACTACTGCCTGCTGGTTTTAGCAGTAGGATAATGGAAAGGGGGAAAATTAGCAAGGAAAAAGATGAAGGAAAAAATCAGACCTGTCAATCTCAGTGTCTTCAATAAGCACAAGGCTCTCGTTTCCCATTTAGTTTAATTGCTGCAATGTGTCTGCCTCCATATCCCTTAAGGTTATAGACTTTTTGTCAACATGACAATGACATGCTTGGTTTTTTTTGGCAGCTTGATTTGGTAAGTATTGCTTTCTACTAATTAAATACTTCAAAAGTCAGAAAACAAAGCATTGGAGGAACTGAGAGGGCATAGAGAGGGAGAGCCAGAGCCCTGCCTCACAGGAAGATGATTTCTAGAAAGGTTGCCTGTAGGCAGAGCAATTAAATTGTGCCCGGCAAAGAGGGGCATCCTGAGGGTCTGGAAAAAGAAGCACTAAGTGAGGTTGCTGCTGGGTGCACCTCAGGGCTTTGTATGCTCCTGAACAGTAAATGACCTGGAGCAAGTGACAGCTCCTCATCACACCAGTCCTTCATCTTCGGCAGCAATAAGAAGGTTTTAAGGGCAGGAATATTTGTGGCTTTGGTTTACAGCTCCTGGTGTGTTTTATGTGAGTCGGGAATTGGTGCAGCTGGACAACACTAAACCTTGCCACCCTTCCGGGAAGAGTTGAGCCAAGAGGCGGCAGCTGTAACCACTGAAGGGTTCATCTACACAAGCAGATTGTTTTGCTGCCTGGATTTCAGCCTCCTCCGGTGAAAAAACAAGCTGCTAAAGCAGGTGGTGTTTTCAGAGATGCTATGTAAGTGAAACAGAGCCTCCCGAAGGGCATAAGTCTCACCCGGACTGCATTTTGACAAAGGGTCAGAGTTGTTCGATAGTTTAAGCTTCCAAGTGAGGGCCATATCATCAACAGATACAGAGGGAATAAATTTTATCAGGAATCTTACCCTTTGATCAGAAAGGGTATTTGTAGTAGAGTTTTAATGTTAATATCCAATTTCTAAGAACACTTCTATAACAGTGATCTAAATTAAAGTACGTACATCAAAATATTCAATAGCTTAATGCACTTTCTCCCACCCATAACATGAACTTGCACTACATTGTTTTTGTTTTGTTTTGCTTGTTTGTTTGTTTTTAATAGAACTAAAGCTGCTGGGATGTGGTATAAATGCAGTAATTTGGGAGAAGTTCCTGCATCAAGGGTGGCCTCTGTCAGCAGGACACAGACAAGGGAACAGATCAGACATTTAGTACATCTTGGAGTTAGATCCTTGATAGGTCCTTATTTTGTGGTCATCTCCTGGGAAGACAGAATGCAGCTTTAGCATTTTTTTTTTCTTGGACACTTGAGACGACTTTCATTTGACCCTAGAGGGGAAAAGGGAATAGGATTCCTCCTATCTCTATGGATAACTAGAGTTATATTTCCTCATGGTGTTCTGAGGTGTTAAACAGCTCTTGAGTTTTAACCAAACTTGGCAATGACGGTTGAATGATATCACCTCTGAGTGTGGGGTTTTTTCCCACTGACATCTCTACAGATGTTTTAGGAGAACAGAAGCAGGGAAAAGTAGGAGAGAACACTATTCCTCTTTTCAGCAACAAGCTCATAAAAACATTTAATAATTTCAATCCTAGGGTGGTATAATTTAGACAGCCACCAGACATTGCCCTGTAGAGTCAATTCTATAAAATCAATAAACAAGAGAGATGGTAAAGAGTAGGCAGCTGACTGCACACTGCAAAGAGTTACAGTGGAAAACTAAGTTGAAAAGTATTTATTCAGCAAATACTTCTGATTAATATGTGGAAGGTGAGTACAGACAGAATAATATTCTATTATCTGGGATTAAAACCAAAGAAGATGTTGACTGCAAGGATATTTTAATATAGTGATGCAATATGTGCAAACTAACCCAAATGTGAAAAATTATTTGAAATCTTATGGATTCTTGCAGTAAGAACCATTAAATATTTATACACTGTAAAATTAATGTAAAATGTTTGTATATATGAGAAACAGAGTAATTTAATAACAATTTTTATATTATAAAAACTAAATATAGAAAACTGATACGTGAGTTGACATATGGTTGTCAAGTGAGAGATAAATTCAGATCCCAACAATGTTTCTGTACCTTAGCAGTACATTGATGTTGGCCATGGACAAAATACAACATACCTTTTGACATCTCCCTGTTACACTTGCTGGACTCTCACACCTTGGGTTGCCTGTGGAGTTACAGCATGGGAGGGTAGGTTTTCAGCTCTGAACAGAGCCTGAGCTTTGCACAGAACTAGATGGCTTTTCGCAGCCTAGGAGTGGCATTTATACTCCAGAAGAGCAGAAATAAATATGCTGGTGGTTAATTGTCTCAAGAACAAAGAAATGATAGCTACCTACTGCCCTATGAACTTGTCTCTTGCTGAAAGAAAATTAATTCTTTCTAATGAACTTCCTTTAGAAAGAGATGACAACAAAACCCAAATAAGAGTCCTACCTTACAATGCAGAGTAGTTATGGAAATTAGCTTTAAGCAGCATGAGGACTCTCCTGAAGGACAAATGCCACAGCCAGTAGCTTCACCTCTATATTCTCAAGTAGTAATCACTGTCTATTTGTGCCTGCTAAACATTAGATTCTGGTTCCCCATTAAAGATCAGTACTGCATATTTCAATAGAAGTGTATTTTTAAGTAAGACTAAAACAATTGTTAATATTTATAATGATATCTTTGCTACCAAGAAATTACAAGGATGGTCAAAGTCACTTATATACAATTTAGAGAAAAACAATTGTAAAAGAAAACCTTGTTATAAACATTGAAGGATAGAAGAAATGAAAAGCAGAGCAATTCAGGTTTTGTATAACAAAGGCTAACGCAGAAAAGGTATTAAAGTCAGCACACAAGCACATGAAATAGGGAGGGGAACATTAATGGCATACACAAATGTTAGGACTTGGGTATTTTAATAAGCAATGTGTTATTATGATGATACAGTGCCCATCTTAATGCTGAGAGACAAACCAGACGTAGGAACAAAAAATCAACACCACTTTCCTTAGAGATCAGCCAAAACATTTTTTCATTGCTGTTTGTCCTAGTTTCCCAGTGGACTTCTTACAAGTCTAAAAGAATTTCTGAAGAAATGAAAGACAAGGAAGGCACTTGATCATCTTGTCCAATCTCTGTCTCAGAGCAGGTTGTTCAGGACCAGGATCCATCTAGTTTTGAATGTCTCCAAGGATGGAGCCTCCACTCCACCAAGTCTCCAGTCAACCTGTTCCAGTCTTTGATCACCCTCATAGTAAAAAGACCCTGGGGTTTTTCCCCCCTATGTTTAAATAGAATTTTCTGTATTTTAATTGATGCCCATTGTCTCTTGTCCTGCAACTGAATACCATTGAGAAAAGCTTGACTCTCTCTTCTTTACTCCCCTCATCTGGTATTTATCACCTTGAGCCTTCTCTTCTCCAGGCTGGACAGTCTCAGCACTCTCAACACCTCTCTGTATCTCAGACACTTCAGTCATCCTCACGGTCCTGCACTAGATGTGTTCCAGGCGTGTCCTTGACTCCCTTGCCGTCACAAGACCAGAACTGGACCCAGCACTCCAGATGCATCTCACCAGGGCTGAGCCGAGGGGAAAGGTCCCCTCTGTCCCCCTGCTTCCCATGCTCCTTCTCATGCAGCCCACTGGCTTTTGTCACAAGGGCACACTGATGGGTCACATTCAGCTTGTCACTAGGCCCCTGTGTCCTTTTCCACAGACAGTGCAAATAAAGCCTTTTGTTTGCTCTGGGACCAAAAAAGATGGCACAGCAATGATAACAGATTTTTTTAGAAAGCGTATTCTTACAAACAAAGAAACACTAAGTCCTTTGCAGTTTGATGGATATCAAATTAGGAAGCTTTAGAAATCTGCAGAGCACTCGAAGAGGGTCTGATGCATTACAATTGGGTAGTAACTTATACTCTTCAGAAGACTGGTTCAATAATGGTTTCTTCCAAGTAAGGCATATTTTCTCAGTGAAAAGCAGATCTCAGGTAAGTTTCAGTATAATATTGTGGCTGTAGAAAACAAAGCCAGGATTTTTGTGACACTGAATCAAATCGTGGTTATTTAGTACCATGCTTGATGTGAAAGCATTAACAATCAGTGAACAAACACAAAGAAATTAGATAAAAAATACCTAGTAAAGCATGAAGGCAAAAATGCAAAAGTAAGCATACAAGCCCTAGATTTCTTTTGGGAAGAAATCATGCTGTGAATGCGATAGTATCTCACACAAAATCATGGTCCATATGTTCTTTTTGACAAAATATATCTCCGCCTGCACAGGCTGCAAAGGAATGGGAAGACAAAATACATTCATGATTGTGCAGTCAGGAGACAGAGCTCTCCTGGACACACACCAACTCTTACTAAATTTAATGGAATTATAGACTGTTAAAATTTGTTACAACAGAACTTGCCACTAATGATAAAAACAACATTGGTGATCTAATTATATTTAAGGGGGAAATATATTCTGTGTCCACACAAGATTGCATGAAAAATGTACTGAAGTTTTACAATCTCAGCTCCATCATCAGGGTTTTGCACTTCTTAGTCAGGCACAGTGGCATTTTTTGGCCAGGCAGTTACATGGGTTATGGAAACTGCTCCCTGTCTTTGTCCTTGGTGCCCTCTTCCTGTCAGAAGTTAGACAAAAAATAGTCTGGTTTGACTTCAAACAATTTTTGAATAGGAGGTCCTTGCCAGCTTCTCTAGACAAAACCCTGTGTAATGTGCTCTAGGATGATCCTGCTTGGGCATGGGGCTTGGACCAGCTGACCTCCTGTAGCCCCTTCAAACCTGACCCATTCTGTGATTCTGTGAATTAAAGACTGAGAATTGGCTGCAGATGTGACGGGAGAGCAGTCATTAGCGAGAATGAAAGTTCTCTCGAGCTGCAAATGTAAAACCAGTTATTTATAGATGCAAAAACCCCCATCATTTATGCTTTGGGCATCAGTGACTGCGACCTTTAATATAATGTGTCTTCTCCACTCCTTCCCCGGGTCACAGAGAGCTGCTGGTTCCTGACCTCAGCCTGCCAATTCAAATGTGGTGAAGAGGAAACCTAAACCAGTTAACTTAGGCTACAGCTGTTGCCACTTCTTCTGCCCCAACAGGTACAGAGGTGCCAAACCATCATAAAGCAGCATCCTGCGGGCGATGGGTGAGTGACCGTGTCACCACAGCTGGTCTCTGTCAGCAGGGATCCGCGGAATTCCCTGACCTGTGCGGGTCAGCCTGCAGCGCTCCCTGCTCCCTGATTGTACCAGGGATAAATTCTTGGAAACTTGGTGTTGCATGAGACTTGGGGGGAGACTTGCGAGCGGTTTGTTAGCCACAAGAGGGAGTCGCTATTACTGGGAAGGAGAGGACGAAGTAACTGGAGGTCAAATTGTCTCTTCAGACCAAACTGCTTTTGGCTTTATTCAGCCAAAACTACCATACATACTGATGGCCGCGCGGGATTTTTACAAGACTGGTGAAATCAGAACTTCTAGCTTCTGTTAATGTTGAAAAACCTTAAGACTACCAAGCTGTGAGGAAGTGTTGCTTTGGAGCCAGTATTTTCCAGGGAAGTCAAAAGAGAAATAATATTCTTTACTGTCGGTATGCAGGTGTGTGAGTCTGTATGCAGGGAACAAACTCCCTAAAGCCTGCAGCTACACAATCCACATTTCTTCCTAAAAAATAGGGCTAATATTGAAAATGCTTTAGTGAAATGTTTGGTATTCTCTTCCTCTTTCTCATGAACTTTGTCATGAAAAAGTTTATGCGGGAAGACTGAGGAAATTGCATGCGTACAAATGTTAAGAGTCAGCCAGCCAGCAGCAGAAATAAACCTGAGGACATGTATTGCATGCAAGCAGTTGAACAAAATTATTACTGGCAGATGCTGTAATACAGTATCAGAGAAATGTTCCTTTGTGAGCAAGTTCAATGCAGAGTTTTGATGAATTTGAAGAATAAGCAAATCAACAGGATAAAATCTGATTGCATGAGGTGTTTACAAAGCTCTACTGCAGACAGCATGAGCCTTTTAGTGGCCTCTCTGGGCTTGGGTTCAGCCCAAAGATTGTACTGGAAAAGAGAAGAGCACGAGCTGGCTGGGCATAGTGTAGGGGCTCCGGTAAGATGAGGGAGAGTGCAAGGAGGTATGCTCAAGGATTAAAGAGGGGTGATAGTGAAGGTGTACACTAACATGTCAGAGGCCTTCTTAAATGATTTACAGCACACAGATGCTAAATGGAGGCTGTAGAACTCTGTTAAATCAATCTGTGATAGCCAGGAACAATACAATATCCATAGTCATATGCCAACAATCCCCCTTTTTTTCCAAACCTGCCAGCTATTGCAATTTGAAATATGGTACTCCAAAACATAGTAAATGTCACTAGCTACCACAATGAATAGATTTTATGTTCAGAAAATATCATTAAAGGTGAAACTTAGTGACTCTGATTTAAAAAAATGTAGAAATACAAGAAAATATCCATGAGTTTACTAAAAGATCTTTTTTTAAAAAGGCACGTTTCAGTGTAAGATTAAAAGGGCAAGAACAGAATATGGACAAATTAATGAGAAAATGAGAAGATATCTAACCAAGATAACAAAGTTCCCATGGTGGGAAGTAGTGGCAGGAGCAGTCCTGGCTGAGTACAGGGCACAGCTTGCCCAGCTCATAAGACTGCCCATGTGTCGGCAGTTCCCTGTTCCTACTCTTCTCTTTGATTAAGTGCACCACAGATCCCATACAACAGAGGATCCAAGGCCTACATTACTGATGAAAGAGAGAGGGATGAAAGATCCCACTCTCTGATGTGTCCTAAAGGCACCCAGATCATTATCAGAAAGTGCCAGTGACAGAAGTGGTTGGTTACAACACACAGAGCTCAGCGCAGTCAGAAAGGAGCAATCTTAGTTTGATTTCCAGGAAAGCACCAGCATTTAATTCTTCATTCAGGAAACTTCTGAACATTTCAGATGTATGTAAACAAGCATAATTTTCCTACTCCTGTCCTCTGTGCCTTAGAAAAAAAAGTCTCTTAAATAAAATAAAACAAAAAAGGGTCCTACTATACAGAAGTCATTTAATCTGAAAGAAAGTGAGCTCACAGCCACAAAGTTATTGAGCACTATTGGATGATGAATAGCCCCAGATACTGGACTTTGTAATAGCAAACATTTTAGAAAACTTGTGATCATGGATTTGGGGTATTTTTAAAACTGTCATTGAATTAATTGTCTAAATAAATCATTTGTAGAGATATTTGTGATCCAGATGCAGGCTGTGTTGTCAGTGAAAACACACGTGGCCATGGCTGAAAGCATATTCACACAAAATTGGTTTTCACATCTTCAGCACCCCAATTTGAATGAAAGGAGCCCATGTAATAAAGGGTATTAGGCTTGAAAACAATTTAAGATTTAAATATTTAGTGTATAATTCTTTAATAACTTAATTTATGCTTTTAGAAATGTGTGTATGAGTTTTAAAGTTTCAGGAGCTTTTAAATTTTGTTTGCAAAAGAATCCTCCTTTCCCTCACTAAAGCCACACAAATATTTGATGTAAAGAAAGCATGAATATGTGTCTAGGCCATGATTTTCCACATGACCCTTCAAATACTGCGGATCAGCTTTTTCATACAGTGCAGGATATCCAAAGCCAAAAGAAACTCAAATGCAAGCAATTATATACTTTGTTCAAACTATAGCGGTGTTCCTATCAGCTCAATGTCATGAAAACAAGAGGTACAATTGCCTTTTTTGGGACAAAGACTAGAATGGTTCTGTCACCTGAACAAGGTGTGGGGAAGCCCCACAGCACTCAGCCCAGGGTGATGGAAAATCCTGCCAGAGGCTCACTGCAGACACAAAGCAGAGTGGCTGGTGCCACAGAGGGGATGGATGGTTCCTGCTGAGAGACCCTGGCTGCTCTGGATTCCGTTCTGAGGGTCTGGGTGTCCCCAGTACCTGCTGGGGGCCTCGGGGCACTCCTTATTCCATACTTCGGCTTTCTCTGTAACGAAGGGCATCAGAAAACCAGTTCTCAGCTCTAATGCACCATTGCTGACCTGGGCCCATGGAATCTCTTCTACAGGAGAGGAGGGA
The DNA here is from genome assembly GCA_013397315.1 of Donacobius atricapilla. NCBI lineage: Eukaryota > Metazoa > Chordata > Aves > Passeriformes > Mimidae > Donacobius > Donacobius atricapilla. Next base: position 415,500 of record WBMY01000544.1, on the reverse strand, counting down.
CAGGATGCCTGGGGTGTTGCACTACCTGCTGCGATGAGCTGAGCAAGGACCACCTCCAGGGGAAGGTGTTTCCAGGGACTGCTGAGCTGGTATTGTGATCCACCTCTATTTCTCCATACAAGCTCTCTGAGCTCATCAAGAAGTCTTATCCAAATGCTAAAATATCCGGTTCTGGATAACCCCAAGATACTTCTCCATGTTTATCTAACATTTTTGTCTGTCCTATAAATCTGTGTTGGACCCTCTCTTTTCCTCCCTCCTGTGTAGTTCCGGTTACAGGACTGCAGTGTCACATTACTGGATTTTGTCAGATCAACTTTACCACAAATTTCTTCACCTCCATATACTCAAACCTGTTAGAATTCAGCTTTTATTTCAGCTAGCATTAGGGAAGTTGCAAAATCCATTTATGATTCTACTTGGACCTAGGATTAGTGTTACTTTTATTGCCTCTGCAGGTAGTTTCCTTCAAAAGCCACCACCGGGGCACCGAGTTTCTCTCTGTACATTTTTAAAACAAGGGTTCTTAAGCGCCTGTTTTCTCCCTGCCACTGCGAACGCAGCGGTCACGGCCAAGTGGAGGCGAGAGACAGTTCTGTTCGCCCGACACTTGAGGCATGACCCAGACCTGTACTCACCCCAGCTCCGGGTGCTGCGCCGTGATGTAGTTGTAGCATCTTCCCAGGATGACTTCTCGCAAGTTCTTAGTGGTCCCCCTGTCCTTCCACTTCAGCATTTCGGGACTGACCTCTTGCCTGCCGTGGGTCAGGAGAGAGGCCAGCACGACGGCGAGGACGAGGGCGGCCAGCAGCACGGCGATCCCCACCAGCAGGACGGTGCGCTGCCGCATCCGGGCAGAGCCCTGCTGCGGCGGCATGGCGCTGAGGGGCGGCCGCGGCGGCTCGGCC
>WBMY01000544.1:379509-414273 GCA_013397315.1 Donacobius atricapilla | reverse complement strand
GCTATCCCGGGGTCCCTGGGCTGTCCCGGGGTCCCTGGGCTGTCCCGGGGTCCCTGTGCTGTCCCGGGGTCCCTGGGCTGTCCCGGGATCCCTGTGCTATCCCGGGGTCCCTGTGCTGTCCCGGGGTCCCTGTGCTATCCCGGGGTCCCTGTGCTGTCCCGGGGTCCCTGGGCTGACCGCTGGGCCCCGAGGGGCAGGCTCCGGATGGCGGGGCCGCTTCCCAGCGCCCCTGCCCCGCCGGCTCCGCGCGTTCCGCCGGATTTGGAGCCAACCGAGAGCTTTTCGGGGCTCGGGACGGGAAGGTCCGAGTTGGATGCTGTTGGCCCTCTCTGCCTTACTTTGCCGTGACCTCCCCGAGTTGAACTTCGGGAAGTTATCGGCGGTAACGCACACAAGTTGACCACAGGAAATAACTCGTAGAGCTCCCGGAGTCCTCGTTCAAATAATTGCAGCGACACGCTCCATCTAACGTGTGAGTAAAAGATGAATTCAAATCACCCCAGACTGTTTGCTCTAAATTAATTGTTTTGTACAAGACAGGTGTTGAACCTGACTTTACCTAAGGCAAGAAGGCAATTTCGCAGTAGTCATAAAAACATAGTTTATCAACACACTATGGGTTATTTTACTTTTCTCCCTTGCCCACAGGCTTGGATTAGGTGTCACATGAATTTTTAAGACAAGTGTGTCTTATGGGTGTTTGAGGCTTTGAAATCATCTAAGGAAGCATTAAGAGTTCTCTGCAAGAGGGATGTTAGTTCCTTACTGTACTCTCCAAAGAGGAGACTCTTTTTGACTCCTTAGTCAAAAAGTCAAAATCGAATATGACTCAAATCTCAAAATTTTAGCAAAAGAAGATATGCAATTCCAGAATGTTAACTATACATTTTTCATAGATTTTTAATAATTGCTTATCAAGCATCTGTCTTTAACAGGTTGAATGTGATAGAGGACTTTTGTAACACATCTCAGCCAGGCCTAAGCAGCTCTGAAAGACCTGAGAAATGCTGTGCTCTGACCAGAGCCTACACTGGCAAGTGGTATGCTAAGCGTATAAAATGAATTCTTCTGATTCCATTTTCCCAGAAACCATGTGAACCTCGTAGAAGTGAAACCTCAGTTTTAAAGTGACATATCAGGCTGCCAGACCCAAAGTGGTCAGGCAGTTATAACAATATCATCTCTTCATAAGAGAGACAGTGAGGTTCTCTGTATGCCACTGGTTGTGGTCCCTGTGGACCCCATCGCTGACAGTGCACAAAGTGCAGGAAGATCTGTAGGAGACAGTTCAGTGAAAATTAACTCATAAAGTAAGTTCTTCCCCATATTCTGTTCAGTAAGCATGTGGGTTTTCCTTGACAGGCTCCATTGATTGTTATTTTCACCATCCTGTAAAATGTGAATGCAAGGTATTCACAGCTGAACTGTGAGCTATTTTATTATATACAAGTACAAGAGAAGTTCTTGAATTTAAAATTTTTTGTTTGTTTGGAATTTTTTTTCCCTGTGTTTTCTACTTGTGATTTTAATTTCATTAACTAAGAAAATATCATGTCAGGAAAACCAGCTATTGATCCTAAGCAGTTTATGCAGTAACACTGCAATCTCTGCTTGCTCTGGGTATTGAAGATACATAGCTTCAGTAAGCATAAGAGTTGCTTCAAGAGTGGAACGATGGAATAGTTAATTTAAAGGTTTAAAACTTAAAAAAATTGCTATTTTTCAGTAGCTTTATTTGTGTAAACTTTTTCTTCTTTTCAGATATGACAATGATTCACCAAGAACAGATAAGTAAATAAGGTGAGTGCAGACTCAGAGGCTCTGGAAGGTGTCCTTGATGTTGATTTTGTAATACTTCGAACTACATAAGGAGTGTCAAAGATGAGTAAATGTCAAGCCTCCTTTCAGCAAGCCTTGGCAGCCTAATCAGGGTGAATAAATAGGATAAGCAGAGTTGAGCGGGCAGCACTAAAAAAACAGTAAAAGCTCATACTCCCTGTCTTTCAGAAGGGGGTAGATTCTTTCCTAGCATGACTGCAAGCATGAAATCACTCCTTGCAAACTTTATGGATCTTGAGCATTTCAATGAGAGGCATGATTAGGATAATAAAAGTGCCTCAGCAAAGAGGAGATGAAACAGTGTTCCCTGAATGGGATGGGAGGGAAGAACAGAACATAAAGTGAAATGAGGAGAGCTGAAGGGAGGTGAAAAGAACAGCAAGGGCCTTGCATTCCCTTAGATCTGTGGAGTGAGCTGGATTTCACTTCTTCCCTAAGCAGTTTTCCCAGTGCCAATGACCTTAAGGTGAATGACTTTATTCCACAGGAATTCCACTCTCTAAACAGGACCCTGCTGAAATCCAAACTTAGGATTTCCCCTATGATTGCAGTTAAGGGCTCATGGATCTCTATTCCTCTTGAACTGTTTTCCTAGAGCTTATTTTTCCATTCTATAAGGAAAATCTCAGTTTTTGAAAGCACTGTATCTCATAAACTAATAGCCAACTTCTGGAGTGCTCTGAGCTGTGTGAATTTCCAAGATATGAAATCTAAACAAATCGTTTAATGGTGTGTGTACATTTTGAAAGCCTTTACTCTAAATCTTCAGGAGGGATGATTAGAAAGTGTGTGTAAAAGATCAGAAGACAGAAATACTTCAGGAACCCAATTGCCAGGCTTTGCCTTGACACCATGTATTGCAGCAGGGAACTTGATAAAAATGGTTCTGTACTAAGTACAACTTACCCAACAGCACAGGAGTACTGTAACACAAAAGCAGCAAGCTCCCACTGCTACCTGAGTGTTCTGTGGATGATATTTTTGAGGCAACTAGGGATAAAAGACCATCCTCCAGCTATTCCCAAGGTCTGATCACTCAAACTTGTGATTATCTTTTTCTTTTTTTACTGTCAAATGGAGATAGTTCTGGCACCCAAAGCATGGCTGAGGAGAGAAAGAATCCTTCACGGTACAAATTGCTAATAAAAGGTGGTGTGCAGAAGGTGTGACTGAATATTTCCAAAACAACCACAATATCTGCAGTGCCTCCAAACACTCGCAGTACTGTGGACACCTGTAATTTCTGGATGTCACTTCTCAGCAGAACTTACAAATGAGAGAATTTGATCCAGAAAGAGCAGAAGCTGTTATAATAATTAAAGAAATTATATCTTTCCTGGATTTTGTTGGAATAGCAGTGACTGTAGTCTTCTCATTGCTTCCCAATTTTACAGGGCAAATGCTCTCATAACATTTAGAGAATGTTTGAGATGAACACTGAAAACAAAGTGGTTAAAGGCTGGGACAAGGAAACAAGCTAGCACAAAGTGACAGCTGTGAAGAAATGTGCCATCTAATCACACACACCAGCTCCCGCAAAAAAAAAAAAAAAAAAGCCTTTGTAACTCAGTGTCTGGGCATCCAGTTCAGCTCTTCTTTCACTCACCTCCTCTGCAGATGCTGCTGAAATGTAAATTTTCCTGGACAGCTGTGCAGTGGGCCCAGTGCATGACCTGCAGCATATAGGAATTATTTAACCTGTAAATTGCTCTCTAATTTCCTGGTGGCAGCCCCCATTGCACCTAACCTAGAGCTATAGGCAGAAAAAGAGACAGGCAGAGAGACAATGGTGCCTTATCTCTGAACCTGCGCTGGTGGCCATCTAAAGCACATGAAAAATACCCCATTTGTGTCTTCTGCAAAGCCACATCTGCTGCTGGGAACACAGGACATGTTATATATACTCCTGTTTACCAGATCAGCTTCCTGGAGTTGGTCTGAGCATCAGCATTCCCTTCCCAACCCCAAATCTTTTTGTTCACCTGGTTGATACACAGTTTTCTTCTTCAGTATTGTTGTATTGTCTTTATTGATCACTTTATGTTACTGCACACAGATTTCTACTCAAATTACACTTGTTCCTCCTGTAAATTCTTTAAGATTACTTCTGATGACAAAATGCTTCCTTATATGTTCAGCACTAAGTATCAGATATCAGGGAGGGTGAATCTCTTCAGAACAAGGTAGTGTGGCTTCCATTCACAGAAATAACAAGAACACGGCTTCTGCAGCCCAGTACATAAGATTCTGGTTGAAATCAGCTAATTAGTTCACAAGAATTTGGGAGGAAAAAAGGCTGACAGAGAGAGGAACAAAGAAGCAAACCAAGTGATTGCATAGGCTTTCTTTTGTAAACCAGGCTCAAGGGAAATTCTTGTCCCACTTGCAAGGCTGCAAAGAGCAGTGACACAAAGTACTGTGCTGTGCTAAATAAATGACACCACTTGCCGCAGGTGCAATATAAAATGTACCTGATGGATGAGATAACTGGTTATCAGACCTTTGCTAATCTGATACTACAATATTCCATAATATTTTATTTTTTTTAATCTCTTCAGCATTTTTTTCAGTTCTTTGAAAGAACATTGCCTGCTTTTCTCCCTGTGCCTTGCTGCATAAAGAAGCTGTTTGAAAGTTCATAAGCCTTTCTGTGTTCCCTGTGTGGTTTGTATACAAAGGGCAGGTCTCTGCTAGCACACAACAACTGCCCTGCATGAAATTGTGTGGCAAGTGTAGAGACAGACATAGCTTTCTCTAAGCAACTAAAGCTGAGGGTTTGCTGCATTTATTTCATAACTTTGGACTCCTACATTGAATTCCTGTCTCCTTCAAATGGTGATTTAATTTGTACCTGTCCTATGTCTGAGTAGTTCACTGAAGCAATCAGTAATGTAGATGCAAAATTGACCATTGAGTTTAAAGACGTTTAAAGACATTTTCACAGTTTTATTTTAGACATTTGCAGCTTTTCAGATCTCTAAGATTCCAGTCCTGAACTCTTCTTCTAAGTACCCTGAAAATTTGAAGAGAAATTAGTTGTGCACCAGTCCTTGAAACTAGAAATGCTTTCCATGTGTGTGGGGGGGCATGCACATTGTCTCACTGCTACTGAATTTTTGTGAGGGGGTGCTCCTGAACTAATTTGTTGGGGAAATCAGCATTTTCTTAATTGCTATCTGCCTCTGAGTGGACACTTGTGGACTTGCTAATCCACTTGTGTTCGAGCACTTCTCAGAGCAAACAGAAACACTATCAGATCTTAGGCATCCTTATATTTAAGAATTGCTGGATAGGAAGTGGTGTGAAACTACTTTCCCAAGTCCAGATACCTATATTACTCACAAATATGACTATGCACTCTCTGAGTGTTCTCAATATGGCCACTTTATTCTTATTTTTGCTGCAAGAAAGGTCATCATGATGAGTATTACCTTCCCTTAGTAAGAGGAGAGGTATGGGGCAGATCATTGCCATTACCTGCTGCTGTACGCGCTGCCACTTGGGCAGGGGAGCACCAGCTCTCTTCACTGTTATTGCTGCACCTAGCTGTGGATGCACACACCTTGCTCTGTGCTGAGGGTACGTTTTGGGGCTATGCCCCCTGGGTTTGGAACTGGGAAGTCATCCAGGCTGCTTCCTGCACAAGTCCTCCAGGGAGTGCTGCAGGCAAGAGCAGACACACCTGACCTGTTAGGTTAATGGTTGGACTCAATGATCTTAAAAGCCTTTCCAACCTCAGTGATTCTGTGATTCCATGACCACAGAGCAACAGGCTCAAGCTGCTGGACCTAGGCCACAGAAATTCATCCTAGAAATTGGTGAGTCATTATTTGTACTTTGCCCACTACAGGCTGCTGGGGCTTTCCATCTCTTTCACCTGTATCACTTGTAAGCAGCCTGTTTTTTCATGTGGAAGTTGATTTGTTTTGTTTCATGCGCTGTGGAGGGGTTAGGGTGGGGAAACAAGTGCTGGATCAGCCCATGCTGATGAGCACAAAGCCTGCGTCCTCTCAGTAATGCACTCTGCTCTCTCCACTGGAACCAGCTGTTTTTTCCTATGCCTTCTCGCATGAGGAGTGTGTAGGAGGACCAAATGTCACCACTGTGCCTTGTAGCTTTCGTTGGTGACCTTTTGACTACCCTGCACACATATCTGGCTATACAGGATGCAGCTGCTTCTCGAAACTTGAGCAGGAAGTTGAGGTAAATAACAATACAAATAAAGAAATAACGATACACATAAAATGTAACAAATATGATGGTGCTTCTGCTTTCTGTATTACTAATGTGGAAAAGTACATGCATAAAGTGCTTAGTACTGGACTGCACCCCAAGGCTGATGCACCAATTTTGAATTGTACAACCAGAAAGAGCCAGCACAACAGCACGTGACAAAGCAACATCTAAAATGAGAACTCATGATTCAAGAAAAAACCCTCTTGTATTTGCACAGGCTCACACCAGTCTCCTTCCCCATTCCTTTTCCCTTCTCTTTCTTAAATATGATACTTGTGCACTGCTGAAGGGCAGGGTGGGGGATGACATAAGGCCACCAGCACAAAGGTATTTTTTTCTGTGTGTCACTGGATGGTCTGGTCCATCTGTCAATCACCTGTCAGACCTGCAAATGCGAAGAAGCTTCCACAGTACCCAGTGGACCTGCTTGGGTGCTCATGAGGATCCCCCCTCCATGCTTGCAGCTTTTTTTGCCATCTTCTGCAGCTGTCTGCCTCAGCCCCACTTCTGCAACTTTGTACATGCAAAACCAACCTCTCAGGGCCGATCAGTCCAGTGCTCTGGTGCTGGGCACCAGCAATGATTGGGCTGTCTTTCAGTGACCTGGTACAGTAGAGAAACGGTGCTCCTCTGTGTTTTATGGGGGATTAATTGATCTAGTAGTTGTTTTCTCAAAAGTCATGGAGTCAGTGACCCATTTCTAGATGTCAATCAGCAGGATGGGAAATTTTATGATCAGAACAGACTATTGTTCAAAATTACTGTTTTGTGAATGTCGGAAAATGGCTTTATGAGGGAGAACAGATACAGAATGGTAAATGCACTAAGTTTGGTGTGACAGAAACATTTGTGACTGAATGACTGTGGTTTCTCCAGAGACCTGGTGGGTGTGACCCAGGATGTGAAGTTCAGGAGCCACTGAACATCAAAGGAGGCCAAGAGAGCAAATGGATTCAAGGACAATATCAAAGCACGAGAGTAGCCTATTCCAAAGGACAGGAAGACAAAGCTGTGGCAAGAGTCCAGCTTGGCCAAATCAGGAATTCCCAACCAAGCTCAAATGCTGGAATAAAGAATAAGGGGAGAGCAGAAGTGGGGATGGACTGTCTGGGAGGAATGTAGAAGCATTTCCCAGACTGTTAAATTATGAGGCAAAGCTTATCTGCATGCCCACAGGGAGCTTAGAGAGACAATGGCAGGGTGGGGAAACCAAGTAATATTCTTCCTGGGATATATTGTGCAATGCAGGAGAAAAGCAGTTCGTGATCACAGAAGACTTAGATGTTTAGGAGGGGAAGCAAAGGTGGGACAAGAGAGATTTAGGTAGATTGTGAGGAACAAGAGTGGTAAAATAGACAGGTAAGGGACCTAAAAGGACAACTGCGTATGAATAGTTGGCTGGTCAGCTCACTTAGCTATGCTCTGTGCCTGACTGAGCCAGTCTGTCCTGACTTCTCCAGCTCCTTCCCAGGTCTTCCCTGGATGATGGTTTTCCAGTCAGTGTGCCCGGTGTGTAGGGGGTGTGAGTACAGCAGTGGGCCATGTCCCTGGTGCTGGTGGCTGCAGTGAGACTGCGTGTGGGAGTGATTTTGTCAGCTGGTGAGCAGGTGACATGACTTGGGAGCAAGGAGATGAATGTGTCTCTAAGGGTCCCTTCTGGATGCAGCAATACCTGGGTGTATCTAAAGTCAGGAGCTATGGGACCAGGGGAGTCCTAGTTGGCCCTGTGTGTGTGACAGACAAGCAGGGAAGAAATTAAGAAAGCCAAACCTAAATGAAAGTTAGAATTGGTGAGGCGTGGAAGGGCACCAGGAATGGCTTCCACGGACACACATAAAGCTGAACTAACACCAAGAAAAAGATGGAAGCACTGCTGAACAGAGTAGGTGACCCAGTCCCAAAGAACACTGATAAAGCAGACAGAGGTGATTCAAAACCTTAACATTCTCTTCACTGGCAAGGTCTGTTCTCATGTCTCATAGGGTGTTTGTGCCTACAACAATCACACAGGAGCTTTGGGCAGAAAATGACGACCCATAGTAAGGATTGACCATTTAAAGATGGACCAGTTAAGCATGCTTGTTGAATACAAGTCCTAGGTGAGATATATCCGGGGGTCCTAAGGACAAGCTGGCTTATGTCACTGCAAAGCTACTCTTGTCTTTGAGAGGTGCCTCAAGCTATCATTTGGTGATAATGATTTGCAGATTTTTTTCCAATGACCAACTAGTGGAACTAAAGAACTTTATCAGACAAGTCCCCAAAGATACTGGGATTTAGGGAATTGAAGACAGATGGAAAACTAGCTAATGTTTCCTTGAAAAAAATAGCTGAAGTCAACTACATATAAGAGAAACTTCCTGGTAGCTTAAGGTTGACTGTGAATGCAACGTGCTGTCGAATAGCATTTGTGCTACCTAAATTAGGAGTTTAAGTGCTCTTGATAAAACATGTTAGGCATCAGGTTTTAAAATAAATGCATCCATTATGACTTCTAAAATTCTATAGATGGCTAAGGATGTTACGAAAATAAAGCTGTCTTTCCAGTTAGGCATTAGTGTCATGAAATAAAAAAGAGGACAATAATGTGTGACAGGCCCTTCCAGAAAGAAGACATTTAGTCCTTGCCATTCTCGGAAAATTTAAAATACCACGGAATGATGTAGGGATGTCTGCAGGTTATCTGGCCCCAGCAATTGCTCAAATCATGGATCATTAGATTAGATTTGGTTACTCAGGGTGTTCTTCATTTTTTTTCTTCCACCTCTATGGATGAAGAGTCAAGAATCTCTCTGGGAACCCACTCTCATGGTGATATTTTTAATGTTTAATCAGAATTTCCCTTGCTTTGCTGTTTGACCATCGTCCTTTGTCTTTTCACTGTGCATCCCTGGAAAAGAGTATAGTTTCATTTTCTTGACAAGGCTTTTTAGGTAGTAGAAGAAATTATCCTTTCTGGATAACTTTCTGATATTCTTTTTATTTTCTGATATTCTTTTTTCTTATTTGTTGCCATAGCATACAGAAGTGTCTGATGGAGAGCTGTGGTGTTCAGACTTTTTTTACAAGATTCTGACACCCACTACATGATTTTGTAAAGATTTTTAAGAAATGCTTCCTCTTAGATCAATATTTTTGGAAGAAATTGATGAGATTAAGGGAAGCTGGGGTAAAGAATTACAGCATGGCTGTGTCAGGATAAATTAGGGTTTTTTTCCCCAAAAATTATTTCCATTAGGGATTTGGTAAAGCAGAAGTTGTGGACTCTTGCGTCCTTGAGTCCTAGAATACAATCTCCATTACCTTATTTGTGAACTTCCAAATGTCCTTTCTTTCACATGACATCACAACTGGAAGAAGAAAGGAAGCAAATTATCTTTTCTCTTCTTCAAATATTGTGTTATAGCATTGAGGAGAAATCTTTTATCAGTAAGTGCTAAATTTTCCTGATCAGTAAATAACTTACAAAATCTTTCTGACTGCCTAGTATGTTTTGTTTAACTTTGTATGGACAGTTATTACTGTGTGCCTGTTTTCCTGTGAAGTTCTTGTTTAATTTATGGTTCAGGGATGTTCTGAAAAGCTTTTAAAATATATATATATATATGTTAATTTCTCTAAAAATCTTCCTGATTGGGAAACTCCTACCAGACATCCCATAGAAAACTACCTCAATTTTTTTTATTTTACATTGTTTCACACTAGGCTATGGAGACAGCGTAAGAGAGAAGAGCTTTTCAAGGCAAATAATATAGCTTAAGATTCCTGAATTAATTGCCTGCTTTTTCCATTGGTGTTATGCTCTGCTGAAATGGCACTGAAATGACAGATTTTAAATTGTTTCTTTCTAGGATGTAATTGATGAACAGTCATATTATTTCAGCAGAATCAAGCAACTGATGAGATGCACTGACAAGAACAGAGACATACCCTGAGCAGTCTCAGAAGTGGTGATACCTGTCCTTCAGCTCCAGTTTGACTTTGATCCAGTTTTGACTGCCTTACAAATTAATACAATATGACTGGATGTGCATTTAAAGCTCATGTCCAGGGCAGGGTTGTTTGGAAACAGCCATTCCTTGATCATTCTCCACGCAGACATGCACAGCCTGGTTCCTTTCCCTTGTCTGTCTGAGCAGCCCCGGCCTCTTGGCGTGTTGGCTGTGCAAGCTCGCGCGTCGCCAGCTGGAGCCCTGACAGCACTGACGGTGCTGTTCTCTGTGAGACAGGGTAGCAGACACCAATTACTGATTTTTTTCCTTTGTTTATTGTAAACAAAGATCCCAAAGGGTCCACAACATCCTCCCTGTTTGGACCAAGACCATGGTCTTCCTCCCATTTTTGTGCTTGTTTCCCCTGCTGGCTCTCTTCAGTGTCATCCCATCTGCTCCCTCCCCTTCTCTTGGAGAGCCTGGCGCTTTTACAGGTGCATCCTGAGCTCTGCTATTCCTGAAGAATTTCCTGCTGCCACCAGTGCTGCTTCTTGTATTTTGCAATTCCCAATTTCTTTTTTCTTTAGCCAAAGTGGTGGGTTTGTAACAAAGCAAAGTCATAGCTGGGGTCTGCACATTGATTTTGTCAAAGAATGAGGCAACACGCCAAGAGATCTACATACAAACATGCTGCTCTGGTGGGGAGGGAGGTGGACTAGCTCCAGAACAGTTTGGGGAAACAGGCTGCTTCATTTTTGTATCATCTTCACCACTTTTTGTTATGCCTTTCTATTGAGACATGTCAGAAAATGATATCCTAGGTAAACTAGAAAATCACATTCCAAAGTGTACTGTTTAAAGCACTGCTCTGCAGAGTGGGAGACCCATGTGTAATGACTCATTCATTCTATCTGAATTGGAATATGAAGAAAGTATTTTTTACTCTAGTCATATTTAATTTATTAAAAAAAATTAAAAAGCTGTGATAGTCGAGTTTGCAAGTAAGTAAGAGCTGTACCAAAGCTACATCCTATCAGTGAGGAATCTTACCATGATTTCTAATGAGACTGCTGTACTTTTCTTGTGCAAAGCATTTCTCAAGGTTTAATTTAGTGCTGAGGAAAAACATGTGCAGTAATCCCACTAAGTTTCATGAAACTGCTTGTTTTCTAGCCAGTACTAATTGTTATGCTGCTCACACATCCTGAAGAGAAATACCCATAAGGCTTCCAACCCACTGAGGCAGCCAAGGAAACAAAGTTGATACAGAATTAGGCTCTTCAACTCCAAGAATGCGTAAATAGCACAATTACTCCTGAAAGAACTATACAGGCTAGGTATGCCACTTGGAAAAGCTTAATGTGATAGGTCAAAGGTCAAAAAACCAAGAAACTTGACAAAGATCCTCTCTAGTTGACAACTACATAAAATACACTTTTGTATACATGTGTAGAAATATTTTTCTGGGATTGAATGCTGCGTTTTACAAGACTATTGGTTATGCTTACTGTCCTTAACTACTTTTCAAGTGATACATGTCAAATGATATATGTCATATAACCTCATGCTAATGTGCAGTGGTGACACAAAGTTCTTGGTGAAAGCCCAGAGCATACATTCCGAGTTGTGAAAATACCAGTTCTGGATTTTCTGGTACCTTTCTTCAAAGCAAAAGGATAAGTAAAAATGGAGCTCAACACAGGCCAGCATCTGTTGAGCTGTTGAGTTGGAATCTGGTATCAGAAGATTAAAATTTCCATGGGGTACTCATTTCTATTCATTTGCTTCTTTGTTTGCTGCTCTTCAAAATGGCACAAAGTGACCTAGGAGCTTTTCCACATCTGTACCTTGACACCAGTGTAGCAGATAGACTGCAGGTCATTTCTTTAGCACTCGTGACTCCACCTGCTGCAAATGGGGAAAAAAAAAATCTTCCTGTAGTTTGGTAATCTAGAATTTACCACAGACTTGATTTATAATTCTGGTTTCTGCCTACAATACTTAGATTCTTTGTTAATTATTTATCAAAGCATTCATGCCTGATGTCAGACCATATCAAGTCTAATCATCGAGAAGTGCCCAGACAAATGCAGTTACTGGGTTAAAAATATTTCTTTGTTAAGTGTTGTAATGAAGGGCATAAGATACTCCAGACATACTGGAGGAATTCTGGAGGATCGTCTCCGTCTGCACTTACGGAATTCACCACACTCAGCTTCCACAGCCCACGGGTACTCCTAGTCAAATGGTCACCGGTGAGAGGCAACTTACTTCACAGCACTGCCTGCTGCTGGAAGGAAATGTGTACTCCAATTTCCACCTTGTTTTCCTCTTTCAGAATTTCCAACAGCATCATTTTCTGCTCACATATTTTTCTAAAAATACAAAGTAACTCATCTGAAGGGAGATAAGGTTCACCTTGGCTGCAGAGAAAGGGAGAAGGCAGGAGGAGGGGGGCTGCCAGGCAGCACGGGCCCTCTGGCACGGAGTGAGGGGACATACGTGCCACACTCCCAGGCTCCAATTTCCTGCACCAGCCTCCCTGCCAGCCTGCGCTGGAACTGTGCTGCTGCCGTAAGGGAGTGAGGATCCCTGAGCTTGCCTTCTTAATTTTCAGGAAGCTAGGGAATGCCTGCAGATTATAAACAAAATCTGACAGATTATATTCTTTGCCTCTTACATAAAATTGCATGTAAATTTAGACTGGGCAGAAGCTGGAATTAGGAAAAACCTGAAAATCAAAAAAAACCTGTGAAGTGTTTGAGCCGCCCTGACATTTGGCTAAATTAAGATACTGTGCCTCCCCATACTGAGCTATTTTAAAACAAACTCGTTGGCTCTGCTAAAAGCACTCTTCTTCCACTTCACACTATTGTTGAAGCAAAATACATCAGAATTATTTCTCGGTAATTCAGTTGAGAAGAGCACTATCAAAAGAGATAGCTTTCATGGAACAAAAAGTACTATTCAAATTCTTGAGGTTTCAGGTCACATTTCAGTACTTTTAAGATGGTCGATTGAAAACATAGTCATGTCAGCTGACTATCACATCAAGACTAATATGACAAAAATAAACACCGGCAGTATAAAAAGGGCAGAGAGGTGATCAAGATGTCCTCACTTTATTCTCACAACTTTTTACTCCAGAGCACTCAAGAGTTTCCATTTAAAAATAGACAGAGCAGGTGTGAGCAGATGCATATGCATGCATGCACATACGTGCTGGAAGAAGGAACTACTATGAATTAGAGTTCAGCTTCTGTCAGATACAATGACTAAAATGCATGTAGCAAAAAGAAAAAAAGTAGGTTATTAGGAGGGTAGATTATATTAACTTCTACATAGGAATGAAGAATGTGAAATAACTGAGTTCTTAAGTGGTCCACAAAATGGGCACAGCAGGAATACTGCCTTAGTCTCAGTAGCTTCCACAGGTCTGTCTGCAGAAATGCAGAACACCTTGTAATGCTCCTGTACATGATGTTTTCATTTGCCATAAGTAGTTGGATACTAATAGATTTACACAGGATTTTGGCATGCAACAGGACTCAAAATTAAGTGATACACATATTGTTTTCATCTGAAACATCTTCTCCCTCAAATTCACATCTGGAGACAGCTCTTTTTGTAGTTCTGCTAGTACAAGTATGAACGGTTGAAACATTTTGAATCTATATTTGTGAACTTCCCCAGGCTTGAATGAGTCTAAGGAGAAGAGCAGATGCCTTTTGGACAGTATGATTTCTCCACATTTGGCGCAGCTCTTACATGAGCATTATGAGCATTTGTTATTCAGAGCATTTCCTGAGTGTTCAAGACATAGCACAGGCTCACCTGGCTGATTGTCACCACTTAAGTGTAACATATATCTGTGAATAGTACTATTCACATCATTATGGATGTAGAAATTAGAAAAAGACATGTTCCTGTCTCTCCCTCCCTCTGGGAGTAACAAACCTTATTGTTTCTTGCTTTGCTGATGCTCTTGCCCCTCAGCTTCCGAGACGCTAGTCCCACTGTTCTTTTGCACAGATTAAAACCATTATGTTAAACTCAGAACAAAAGATTCACACTCAGCTTGAAGTTTGCTGCCTCTAGAAATCTCAGGAAACCTATGCACCTAGAACTTTGCCTTGCTGCTTTTTTCTACTAGCTGTATGAGTTGGTTACCTAAAAATCTTTACAGATCTTCCCAAGGTTTTTAAGCAAGTTTGAGACACTTTATTGAACAGGTTTTAGAAAAGAAATTGCTGTCTTTGCTACTGAGTTGAAGTAAAGGAAAATGATGAAGGACCATTAATAATGAAATATATTTTTGACAAAAGGTTATGCATTGTTGTTTAAATTGTAGCTATCCTACCTTGTATTTTATTTTTTTTTCCAAAATGGAATTATTTAGCACCTTCTACAGAGGGTTTGGTACCATCTGTAACTGCCAGCACTGACTGTGCTGCTGGAGTCAATTACGTGCAGAGGCTGGAAAGCTTTCATAAGCTGGAAAGCAAAAATTGGCCAGCTGGGATGCTTGGCTTGTGGATGGAAGTTGCCTAAGAGGCACATGGCTGGTTAATGGTATTGAGCTGTTCTCTGGATCTCACACACAGGTCAGTAGGTAGGACACACCAGCCCTGATGATGGCTTGGACACCTGGGAGCCTCACACACACTATCTTCACAGCCTGTGACCCAAAATGTGTCATGCTATGATCTGCTGCAGGCAAATTGAAAAGAAGATTGATCAAAATTACTTGGCTTTAGCTGTCTGAGATGTGACTGTGTTACAGATACCTTTCTTACTACTCTGGTGGCTGCTGTAAAAGACAATATATGAAAAAAAAAATCAATAAAAAATGAAGAGTATGTTCAAGGAGCTAATCAAAGGACTAAAGTTACAGCACAGATAGGGAACAATTATGAGGCATAATACAGCCCAGATTTTCAAAGGTCTGTAACTTCTGATTTCAGTACTTTTGTGCTTTCAGTACTTTTTTGTGTCTGAAACAGATGCAAAAATCCTTCAAGCTGAAGCCTAAACCAACCTGTGACTTAGGCAAACTCAAATACGTGTGCAATGTAAAGAGATTTGCATTAAAACCAAATTAAGGATTATTACAAGCAAGGAAGCAAGACAAATAAGCAACTACAACATATTTTAAATATTTTATCTTTCAAACATACAAGATACAATGGCATCAGGGATTGAAAGGATGTAAATCTACTATGGACCTTTAAATCAGATTCACTGAGATAACATGAATATCCTCTCCAAGTTTCCTGGCAACCAGTCAATACAAACACAAATAAATAATATAGAAGCTAACAAAAATGTGCAAAAACTATCTACATAAAGTTATTCTCTAGTAGAATGACTATTTTTTTCTGAAGATTTTTGTGTCGTCCTGGTAGCTGGATGTCTTGGTGGTTTAGAGGAGCATCTAGTTGGAGCACAGGAATTCACACAAGTAACCCGAGAAACCTTCAGGTTGGCCTGTGCTCTCTCCTCAGTGTGTTCTGAACCCTGCAAGCCAGCCAATGTCTGACTTGGCAGGTTCTTATCTGAATTCGATATACCATAAATCACATTGTGGTGGAAAAACTGTATGGAACTTTCTAGACCTGGTTATGTCTGATTATTTGCTATCCAGTGGCCAGAAAACAGCCAGCTGAGGAACAGCTGTGTGGATGATGAAGCAATTGATATTATGTGGTAAAATACTGCATACAAATAGGCAGTCAAAATCTTGCTGTACCCTATTTTAAGTTTGGCCCAAGTACTGGACCACTTACGAAAATGAGTTTACTTTTCCACTGTCTCACCTATTGCATCTTGTATCAAGTGAGCAATCTAAGATCTCTCCCACTTGAATTTATGTTTTGCCTTCCCAAAACATGATAATCAGTCACTTAAGTTTTCAAGGTCAGATGCTAGGGTGGTTTTACAAACAAGTAATCTCTGTGGGTGATGCATGACAGGCATGGTATCATTTTCCTTTCTGAAATATGTGAACAGGAAGTATTATTCTCAGATTAAGTCTGGAGAGTAAAGATAGGAGGAAATAGCAATGAAATTCTTCTAGAAAAAGAAAAGAAAATGAAGGGTGAGGCTTTCTAACAGCCTTGGGTTAATTTTTGATGCTAAAAGAAGCCAGCATCTAGTATGCAAGGTTTTAATATGCAGGTTTGCCAGTCCCAAAAGTAGGGTGAAACTGCTGTTAGAAATTAATTGAAGCAAAATTTATAGCCAGCAAAGGCAAACAGAGGATATGGATTCAGTTGATTAACTTAGTACACTAAAGCAAATCTGAACAAAAAGCTTGCAAAAGAAACAAACATGAGCTTGTTCCAGCTGCCTCCTCTGTCTGAAGATATAGGTCCTCTTTGTGCTGCTGGTGCAGATCTGAAGAAGAGAAAACAAACAGGATGTTCACAGCACAGAGCTCAGTTAGGATTCTTTTAAATATCAGTGGTTTGTTGCCAAGGGTGAAGTTTGTGGCCTTTCTTTGTATCAGCCAGCCAACAGATTCCCTTTGGCTGTCATGATTCTATAAACAGAATATCTTTGCAAAACCCTGGGAACTCTTCTTTCCACCTTTACACAAGAGCATTCTTGTCTCTCCACATCCATTTGCTGTCTCTGGTCTTATGCTCATGATTTTATAGTGCTCTTCCAGACAGCAGAGGAGGAGGAGGACTGTATTTTCACAGCACTTGGTGCAATAGTATTTAGATCAATTGCTATGTCCCCCTGACATTGCAATAATGCAAGTAATGCATACCTACACTAACAGCTTGCATCTGGCTGCCTTACTGCCTACATTTGTAAGCCATCTCTGCCATCTAGTGGGTGTTTTTTACTCACAAGTTTTTTTCTAACATCAGGGTGTCACCTTACAAGCTGAAGTCCAATTTTGACTCAGCAGGAACATAGTTCAAGTCTGGAGAGGAGTTATGGGGCACCACCACCATGCAAGAAGCACATTACAGCCAGTATAAGTACATTACAGCACCTTCTAGGCTATTCTTCAGCTACCCTGACCCAGCTCTCTCCTTTGCTATGACAATGTAACAGGAGTTGTGGTGACACAGAAAGTCACTTGTCCAACTCAGATGTTTTTGAGCTCAGGACATTATTCTCTGGAAGCTGAGAGGGCAGCTCTCAGCCTTGGAATAGCAAACAGCCCTCGTGAAAGGGGATGCATGAGACCCTGCATGCCTGTTCCACGGTTTACCACGGAAGCATGAGCACTGAGAGCACCTACTCTGCAAAGGAAACTTTTCCTAACAGATACCCACCCCAGTTAGTGATACCCCGACTGACCAAACTGCCCCCACGTTAGTTAATATACCAGCACAGAACAGGGATCCATCCATCCACACAGAAAACGTACCTAATTTATATGCCTAAGGCTCTTTCTGAAAAGGCAGCTAGTTTCAATGGAGGTGGTGTTATTTACTGCAGAGAATTAAGTGATTTTGGGAAGAATGTAAGTATTCATTGGCTTGAATTATTTACATTAAATTTCAGGGAGAGGCAATGATAGTTTTGCATTCAGATTGGGAAGTTCTATTGTGATTTAGGATAGATATGAAATGAATCAAATTTATTCCAGTGCCATGCACATGGGATGGAATACAGTGCTCACGAAGGAAACAAGCAAGGAAACTTTTCCTAGGAAGGATAAGAACAGCTGAGTTGCTCGGGAGTAACTCCAGGAGAGTGTGAGACTGGTGTTTCAAATACGCCGGGGATTATGTAACTCTGAGTACCGACATGGGTGGAAAGGAAGGGGCGGCTGCTCCCCTGCTTACACACTGCAAGCGCCATGTGGCAATACTGCAGAACTGCATGCTCATCCCTTAGCCGAAAGGAAAAACACATTAATGGTTTCCAAAAACCTTCTCATCCAGGTTTCCTCAGCTGAGTAACATCACAAAACTTGGAGGAAAATTGTTTAAAATCTGGGAGAGGAGAAAAATCTGTTAAGAGCTCAATACAGTTTTGTATGTTTCAGAGTCCTGTGAGGTGCTTTTTCTTACGGTTTGTTAATGTTGTCACTATGTTCACAGCTATTATTTTGAAGCTTTGATTTTGTATTTTCATTTGATATGTGAACAAAAGCCTTAAAATTCAGTGGCAGAACAAGGAAACTCTATTTTAATCCACTGTTCAACTGGTAATTTGTAACCAATCAAAGCCCTAATAAGAAGTCTGTTCTATGATCTACAGCCTAGAAGTCTGGAGCTATTAGTGGTATCTATAAATCCACCATTTTCATGATATTTTTATGCTGGTGCTGGGATATAATTTGCATGTGAGAATACATGTTGCATTGCAAGATGAGTAAAAGTTTCCAGTGACCAGCAAGAACGGGGAATACTCACTTTATCAGTAAATGTGTACCAAAATCTGGACATATGTTACAGAAGGTGATTTCCACCTCCTTCTCTGTACTGCATGAAGTACTACAGCCCCTCCCAGAGGCAGGCAAGCTGGACTTGCACCTCTCTCATCAGGATCAGCAAATCAGACAGCAAATCTGCTTTCATGGCAGAAGTTATCATTGCAATATGAGGCATGTAATCACACAGGTATTAACAAACAAAAATTTGCATGTGTTTGAACAGGGAAGGAAGGACAGTAAGAAATAAAGCATGGATTATCCATAAAAAGAATGTAACTACAAAACAGTGTTTATGCATTTATATATTCTACAACATTCCAAACAGTGAGGAAGTTTTCATTCAGATGTTCAAGTTTCTTATGTTTACCTATTTATGCAACAGCATATAGATTAAGAAACATAGTCAGAATTGAAAACAGTAATCTTTACTGTAAATTCACAGTAAATTAATTTAATGCTCCTTATATAATATAGATAAATATGGATAAGTAGGGAGTTTGGGAGCAATGCTTGCTAATTAAGAAGATATATCTTGGATGTAATCTGCATTCTTTATAGATAACATTCTTTGTAGATAATACATTAAAATGTAGAGATTAAGTTTCGCACAAAATGGAAGATTAAAAGGAAACTTCCTCAAAATTTAGAACTGAAAATTCCAGTAGCTAGAAGAAGTGTCCTTTAGATCCCATTTGATCTATACTTTCATTATTCAAGAAATTATATTAATGTAAGCAATTTCAAATTTTTAATAGATTTTATATCAGAACAGTGATATGTACAAACTTCACAATATCAGTGATGTACAGTGTTACTGTGTGATCAGTCAGAAGATTAACACTTAATTTTGAACAGCAGGTGCTCACAGACAGCTGTGCACAATTTGTGAATAGAAATTGCTAACTCCATCCACAGTAAGTAACTAATTCAAGACCACTGTCTATTGCATATGAGGAATATAAAACAGGTGGTAGAGGTGGGATTTGCTGAACTGTTGACTTCTGTTGACATAATTTATTCAGTTGTAATGACCCTGAGGATAGGTTGAACTTCTTTTACTTACGATGCAAGGGCACACTTAGAATCATCAGGATAATTCAGGCAGAGTAAGAACATTACAGACCTGTGAAAATACCATTTTATTTAACACGTTTCAGGCAGACAACTGAGAAAAAAACATGAAAAAATGAAACAAATTCACTGTACTATCATGTTTAAATCTTCGCTTCATTAAATTTATCTTACAATCTATGGGAATGACTAGAGCTGTGAAATCTATTGTGAATAGCTGGTAATTCTGCAGACATTCAATAGTGTTTTTAACTGTTGTTTAGATTTTAAATCCAAACATGAGGCCATCTTTTGTGCCTGACATTGAGTAAATACAATGTTCCACTAAATCATACAATAAGACATAGTGTTTTGCTCAATTCACAACCAAAAAATGCCAAGTTTGAAAAATGTAACGTCCCTCCAACATATCAGTCCCTCCTGAAGACCCATTAATGAATTAATTAATGACACATTAATTCGGTATTGAACAGTAGGAATCAAAAGAGATAAGGTGCTTCTGCAAATACAACATGTTAATGAAAGGTTTTCACTTACTTGTTATTGTCAGTGCAAGTGACATCATAACCAAGAGTTTTCAGCCTGGTTTCCAATGTCTTTACACTATTTGTTCCACAGGAATCTCTGTAAGGAAGGATTTTGATATTATTGCAAATGTTTTGTTATATAATTTCTTTTCACTGAACTTGATGGAATTAGTAAAGTAAATCCCCATTACTCTCTTTGCCTCTTCTGTATTCCATAACACCTCCAGAAGAATGGTGTTCATTGCTATTTATGCTCCATTTGCTTAAATTACTGTTGTTTCACAATTCATCCTTAGTTCACAGAGTCTGGAATATTAGCTTCAGTCAGTGTAACATTTTCAGATTCTCTTCACCAATAATCCCACATTTAATATTTGGCTAGACAGAAAAAGACCTAAATCATTTTGTAAAATAGTAAATGTTTTGTTTGTAATATTCTTTGGCAACTATTTAGATAGTGATAAAGTTGAGGCTATCTGTCTTTACAGAATAAGTTCATGATAATAAATGAGAATTATATTTGCTGTTCTCTCTCTTGAGTGTTGAATAATATAAAAACACAGAGAGAAAAAACACAGAAACAATCCTAAGCACAGCTCCTATTTTTAGCACTGATTTTTTTAATTTGCACTCTAATTAGTATAAGTTTACAGAACCTACTGAGACCTCTAAACTTGCACAAACATGAAGCATTAAGACCAGGGTTACTTATCTGCTGGTCAGTAAACACTCATGACTAAAGAAATCATATGGAGACAAACAAAGTAAATGTGGAGAACAATTAATAAGAAATACACAATTACTCCCATGCATCTATTTACTGAAACATAAATTACCATTCAGTGCTTGTCTTAGCTTTTCTTTGTAAAAAGGGCAACTTTTGCAAAGATGAGCTGTAGGTTTTTTCCTCCCAGAGGGTATGATTCTTTGATTTAGAGAGACAGGCTGAAAAATGCTAATCTGAACTATGCCATGTAGACTCCATAGCGTTGTGGTAAAATACACAACAGACTATTCTGTTTGGACGGATCCGTTTTGTTTTATTTGTTTATTACTTATTTATTTGCTTGCTTTAATTAAATTACCAGCAAAATTCGACACTTTTAAAGCCTACATTTTTATTGCTGGATTAATTATTGAGAGAAAAAGAGCTGCCTGGTATTTGGTGTTTGCCTGCTTCTACAAATTTTCAGTTAATACAGGTGCAAATGAAAAGAATGCATATGACAAGGTAAAAGAAATATCATTTATCAGCCCTTAATCTGAAATTCTTAGTAGAACTGTTCATGCTCTATCTTCATTCAGGATCTGAGATCCACACACACATCTAACCAAGAGCTGGCTCCAGATCTAATATTAGAATTTATATATATTTTCTCTAATTCTGGTATTTCTGTACTCTCTGGGACTGGCAGGTTGTGTCTTCTGCGTTCATGAAAGCATCTAAAATACTTTGCTTTAAGTAGTATGTAAATATAATCAAACAAAACGATAAGGTGAAATTTTAAAAACAAGTGCAAAAGGAGAGACTAATTTTTTTTTTAAGACATAACTTACATATCTGGTCCTTCAATATCATCCACAACCCAAATGACAATTTGTGAGATTTTGTCTTTCTGGAGATTAGGTATTTCATAATCTGCAAAAAAACTGATTCAAGAAAAGAAAATTTGAACTATAAAGAACAAGAAAATTAAATAGTCTTTTCCTCATCTGCATCAATGAATTCACCTAAAAATGAACCAGAATGAACTATTAAAAATGCAAAAACAAAACAAAAAGCATTTGACACTTCCTTACAATATCTAAGAAGATATGAAATACAAATGTTGATTTTAATATCTTTGGATTGATTTTTTTGGTGAGATGCTGGCATTTCAAAGCCACAGATTTCTAACCCTTTTAGCAAGATGCAGTGTAATGACTTCCAATCTTTTAGGGTTTTTTTTCCTCAGAAAGCTTGTAAGGGCTGTGTCCTCACTAAATTCCTGGTCCAACTCTGGGCCTAGGTCTCTCCTCTAATTTGCTATTTGCCTATCACATGTCTTCTTAAATGTCTATATCAGCACCACAGTGTCTCTTAGCCCTTTTAAATGTTCTGAGACCTCCCCAGAGAAGAAGGGGCTGTTAGTTGCCACTTCCTGGATGGGACCAGCAGTGACAATGTGGGTCTGTCCTCCCGGTGCCTTCAGGCAAACTGCCAGGCTCTGCCATGGAAGCACAGGACACATGTTGCTTGCCAGTGTCTGCTGGTTCATGAAGTTAGCAAATTAGTTTAAATTTCTGGAGAAGTAGAACAGAAGGATAGGTACCAAGAGTTGCTTCCCCTGGTCAAGTCTGGTACAGTGGTGCATGACCAGAGACCAGTAGCAGCAAGAGCAGGTTTGCCTTTCTGTCCAAGGTGTCCAAGTCTGTCCAATACATAGTGAAAATATAACAAAAAATAAAGATTCCAACTCATTTACTCAGTCATGCATATGTTGTTGCCAGAGAAAAAGAAGCTTGCTCCCAAATTTGGGGAAATCTTTAACCACAGGTGTCAGAAACTGTGGACGAACAATGTACAACTGACTTCAGTAACACCAATTTTTGAACTGGCTACTATTATTAAAGAAATCTGCCAACTAAATTCATACTGTGTGAATGAGCAAAGTTATTTTGCCATGAAATGAGAAACAAATCTTAACTGAAATGATATCAGGTGACTTAATGGTGATTTAAGTGTACAAACTTTAAAACTGAATAGACTTTGAAAGTGACTTTGAAATACTTGAAAACAGACCAGAGAGATGGTTAGGAAGACAGACAGATCTTTCAGATTACCTTCTGCTATTAATTATTCAACTTCTAGCTTTTTTCAAACATGAGCTCTTAAACAAAATCAGTCATAAATGGAGCAGAAGATACACAGCAAAGAAAACAGATGCAGTAAGTGGCTTTGTTTCTTCTTGGCAGGCTGAGTTCCAGTGGTGATTTCACTGGTTAAAATATCACCAGACTGACACCAGGGAACTTGTGGAATTAGTGTGCGTGTGAGATGTTCTTGAAATAAGGAATCTGTAAATTAACAGAAATAAGGAATCCATTTCTAAAATAAGGAATCTATAATAGATTCTGGGTATTGCCAGATATTACCATCTGCAGAAGATTTAATCCCAGCTGATCACTTGCCCAACCCAAGGGGACTTTATAAGTCTTTATGATTAGCTGAAAGCTGTGTACAGAGATGGATGTTTTGGGGGACAGAAGTAAGTAGTTAGGAGGTGTTTTAGAAAAGATGGTTCTTGTTTCCCTCCTATCCAGAGATAAAATTGCCTTTTCAATGGTCATTTTTAGTCCTCAGTGAATACAGAGGAGGAGGATCTCTTCTATGGGTTTTTAAAAGATGTAATTTTTTGATTTGCCTTGGACAGGACAGTTGCTGAGATAATGAAAGATGCATTTTTTACCACTAAAAAAGCAGTCACCACAGACACATAGTAAAAGTTCTAAAGGCTGTAATTTTACAATAAATTTTGAATGTAAGCTTAGATGAGCTTCTGCATGGTGGTACACCTCTGAATCAGGAAAAATACACCTGTGCTTAATATAAAAGGAACTAAGGAGAAGAGGAAGCTCATCTTTGCTATTATCCTCCTCAACAAAGTTCTTTTTTACTTTCTGAAACCATAGTAGACTTCAAACTACATCCACTCTTGGTCATGGACAACTACTTTCCCTTTAGAACTTAACAAGTTTGCTGGTAGGCCTGACAAAAGCTGCATGCCTTGTAACAATATCCTCTACTTGGACAGGTCACTGAAGAGAAATTTTGTTAAGAGTCATCTTTTTGAAGACATACACATTTTGCCTCAGTATATTGGTTGATTTGAGGGCAGCTTTCAGAGCATTCACCATGCTTGCCACAGAAGTTTGTAAAATGTGTGAGTTGAAAGGATTGTTTCCATCCACCACATATTATTCCTTCAGCTAGGGACAATTAACAATTGTCCCCATAACTCAGCAGACTTAATGCAACAGGTCCTTTCAGCTACACTTCCCATGCTTTGTGCAGCAGAAGACCCAAACAATTGGTTGACTTTTCTGTTGTTATCAGACTCTACACAGAAATCAGTCATTTCTCTTACCCTGGCTGTGGATAAGCTCCTCCGTCTGCAGAACCATTCAGCAAGACCTGTATCACCCCAGAGCTGTGCTGTGCATACTGCAATAGATAATAATGATTTTCAGAGCTCACAGATTTGTCACATAACTTGGTATTTTATTGCGAACAACAGTGATCAAGGAAAGACTTTTACCACAAAGAATATCAGAATTGCAAAAATAATACTAGACTAGCACCATAGCAGGTCACTGCAGTAAAAAGGACAGGAATCAAACTGGCCATGATTTAATTCAATGGTTCTTCTCAAGCTGTTTTCTCACATTCATAAGTAGTTTCTTCAGTACAAGAAGAAAGCATTCTGGCATTCTCTGTTGAGTTTAATCTGTGAGTAAAGGGTTCTCAGCAAGGCTGCCAAATGTCATTTAGGACCTGTAATCAGTAGACAGTCATTGTGCTTACTGTGCTTAGTATATGCTTTGTATTAACAAAGCAAACAGAATTTTAACACATTATCTAGCTAAGGTGAATGTTAGGTTCTTCTTGCTAAAACATTGGAGCCAGCCTAAAACAGTGTATTTGTATCAGGGGAAATAATCCAGAAGAGTTACAGGTTTAAATCTGCTTTGAACTAGCAATGTTTTCCTGAACTACCCCAGATACATTCGCAGTTCAATGAAGTCAGCACTAACACAATATTTACAGTGATTGAGGCCATCCTCCAGAAAGATTCCACAGCATTGTTTTCACATTCCATCGTGGTAGGGCAGGATTCATAGTCCAGTCCTGTAGGAAGGCATGTGATTTGTGCTATTAGAGAGATGTTAATGACTATAAAAAGTGACTTTAGAAAGCAACTAAATATATTTGTGCATTACTCACTGAACCCACAAGATCATCTGACATAGCACTGAAAGCTGTTGTATTTTTTTCAATAATTTTCCATCCTTTGTAGATTACAAACTGTGACATTCTGAGGATTCAGTAATTTGGCTGAAATGGTTCAAACTCTGTTCCTGGGATGCAGGGAGCTCCAGGCTCAGATGACTGAGAAAGAGGTTTATTCCCACTGCAGAACCATTTAGATTTCCCTGTGTGCTCCCCTGACTGCAGTGTTAAATATTCACACAAGGGAGACTGAGACAATGAAGCTATCCCTGATTTTTAATAGGGTAAGAGCAAATTTATGGTCTCCATTATGGTTTTACAGATAAATGTTTAACATAGCACTCATTGTCTTACCAGGGCTGTCTGCCTGCCCACACCAGTTCAGAAAATCTCCAACGAAGCCAAACAGAGTATCGCCCAGAGACATGAAGCGACGTCCTCTGTCAGCAAAATTATTGACTAGTAGCTGATTATTTTCCCAGAAAAGAGACTAGGAAAAAAACATAGAGAAGAAATGTACCAACACTTGGGTGTGGACACAATGAGATTATGGGGTGTTGAAAACAGTTTAAAACATGTTTTGGTATTTCTTTCAAAATCAAACTAATAACCAGAAATGTCAGCTATCTCTTAAAAGGAACAAAGTTTTTATTTTCCAGAGGTATTAATTCTGATTACAAGGGACTTGAGGAACAGTACTAGTTTGATAAGAAGGGATATAGTCCTATTTTAAATATAGTTAGGCCTAGCTTTGCCCGCCTCAGCAGACAGATTTAGGGGAAGGAGAAAAAAGGAAGTTATTTATAAGCCAGATATATGTAACCAGAAATCTTTCATGTTGCTATGTTGGCTTATGGTGTGAAAAAAATCATATGTCTAGATGTTATTTCTGTGCTTGTGGAACTCCTCATGAATTAAGCTTTGTTGACAGTAGTATTTGTTGGTTTAGCTTGAAATAAGGAATAATTGTGTTACAGGAAAAACTGCATTAAAGCACAACATGTCTTTTGCACATTCACGGTTCTTTGCAATTGCCAGCACGTCAAACCCTTACTGTTTTCTGGCATAGAACAATGTCCTCTCTCATTTCTGCTTTTGCTTGTTCAGTGTGTCAATGTTTAACATGTCACTCATGAGACTTAACTGTGAGGAGTAAAAGCAAAAGATGATAGCAGGCACAGCATTTGCAGCCACAGCACCTAACTTAAGGAAATGTAGAAGTGGAAGTTCAGGGACTATGGCAGAGCTCCCAGCACAGCAGGAAAAATGGGGCATCTCTGTAGTATGAAAAAAGAGACATTGCTGAGAAGTTACTGCATAAAATAAATGGAGTTATTTGATAGCACATTGAAACATGCTATCAAGTCTGAGTCTAGTTTATAAACTACAGAGTCTCATTTATAAACTACTAACCAGTCAAAAAGAATGACTCACAAGTCAGTTACAGAATGACTCGTCAATTTTGAACGGTGCCACATAAAATCTGTTGTATGTCACAGGGCAATTAACATTAAAAAATATTACCTTGTTCGGTGG
This sequence comes from Donacobius atricapilla, assembly GCA_013397315.1. NCBI lineage: Eukaryota > Metazoa > Chordata > Aves > Passeriformes > Mimidae > Donacobius > Donacobius atricapilla. Next base: position 387,741 of record WBMY01000544.1, on the reverse strand, counting down.
AATTGTGTGCAATGTGAGGTTGATAAATGATTCATAATCCTCAGGTAGAATGCTGCAAGGATCCTTGTTAACAAATGCATTTTTAAATGCTTCCCATATCTGTGAACAATTCTTCTCACTGTAATCATTGAAACAAACAAATAGCAAAAATGTTTTTTCAAAGCCGAGCAAGAAAGAGACATGTTCTCAACTCCTTCAAATACCCCAATTAAAATCCTTGTAAGATTAAGGCAGAAAACTGAAGTCAGGATGGTAAAAAACTTGTCGCTCAGGAAGAGCATAGAGATCTTGTCTTCTGAGTCATAACTGCAGGAAATAAGGAAGAAGTAGCAAGGAAAATATTAGCATTTACAGTGTGGAATTAGAAACACATTATGATTCAACAAAAGTCTTAGTAGATACGGTATAGACAGTGAGTTTACTATCCAGCACGGTAAAAATACTGAAGAAAAAGCTTTCTTCAAAATTTTCCAAATTCAAAAAGCCGTTTCAAATAAATCATAGCTAAATATCCAACACTGCTGGAATGCAATATTACTCTTAAAATGTCAGATTCAAATGCAGCATGAATTGCTAAAAAATTTTGATAGACTCTTGATTGTGACAAAGAGATGCCTTCTGCTTCTAGGCCCTGGGACTGCAGTTTTATCTCGCTGGAATGAGTTCAGTGACCAGGGACTGTGTGGGATACACACTGTCACTATGCAGTAGCTACAAGAACTACAAGAATATTGTTAGCATTCAACACTTCAAGTGCTGAAATAAGATGCTAGGCTGTGCACTCCAACTTTTCCTTTCTGCCAGCTCTGTCTTGGGCAATGATAACCTCCGGGGAGGGACAAGACTGGCTATCTACAGATGGAAGTGTCCTGTCTCTTTGGACAGTCAGGATCTTACCTGTCACAGCTCTGAGACTGTCTGGAGTAACTAAAAAGGGAATTTCTAATTTCACCACTTTTCCACAGTACCTTCCCCATATAACACTGTGACAATGTCTATGTCAGGAGCACTGCACAACAGAATAATTATCTGCATACAGACTTCCTAACATGAATAGCTGTCATTGGAAAGCTCTAGCTTGAACAACAGCAGTCCTGAGAAGTAAACTAAACTTTGCCATTACAGTGTTCTGCTCATTTAGTATCACCCACAGACAGCATGATTTCTGCTAGTTCAGGCTCTTTAGGGAGCTGCTTTGTGCCTTTGAATGTCACAGACACTTTAAAGGAGCCCTTGGGATGAGCCATTCTGGAAACAGACCACAGACTTTCTTACAGACATCTCTGGTCATGCTTCCAACAACTATATAAAAATTCCCTATATACTGTAAGCAGACATGGATCTTGACTTGAAAATTTTCAGTGATGCAATATGATCCTTGACCAGTACTTTCAAGGTTTAAGCAGAATTACTCAATAAAAGGATTTGGAGTTCTGATTTCAAGCTATTATAATTTGGCTTCCGACAATTGTATATACTTAGGTCTCATTTTGCTGAAGAGCTGTCTACTTAAAGTACTTACGTTAGTACTTGTGAGTTACAATCAACTGAACTTTTAACATCTTTCTTGAAGGTTGAATCCATCAGTAATTTTCTGGTTAATTCACATATTACTTTTTTTTTTTTTTGCATGACTTCTCATCCAGGTTTCAACAGCTTACAAATCAAAAGGATTATTCTGCTCTGATACTCAAAACTTCTTAGCTGGCAAAAACACTTTTAGAAACTACAGGGTGGGGAAGGACTGCAGTGCAGGACAATTCCTTCTAATCTTAGTAGACACTAATAAGTCCGATTAATTTCACACTATTTAGTAAAAAAAAAGGTTTTCACTTCCATAATATACTACAAATAAACAAATATGGAAGAAAAGTACTACAGGAACATTTATATTATTTAGCATACTCCTGTTAGGAAATGTCAAATATGATCTTAATGCAAATTCTTCACTTCTGCATGACCACAGCATTTTGTAAAATGCCTCTTTTGACTGGCATTTTGCATATTCTGTTTTAACACGTGGGAAAGTGTTTCTTATGTTCCTATAAACATCTTTATGTTTTACTATGTTGCAGAGTGAAGACATGTTTTGCTAGCTTCCTTTAAGTAAGCAAAGTATTTTTAGAAAATTTGCACATAAATTCAGAAGCAAAACCTATCCAGGTGGTCATGCCTCTATAAAAGCTTGCCAGGGAGCAACTAAGAAACAGACAACGAATGGAAAGGGCTATAAATAATTAGAATATCTGTTTTGCACCTGTGTAATATGAAATTTCCATTTTGTTTGGATTACATTATCTGCTTATAGATCAAAGGAAAAGAAAAAAAATCCCACATTATATGAAATGAGTTGTGTAGCTCTTCTTTTAATAATGTCATTTTTGGTCTAAATTCAGGAAAGTAGTCCTAATGTCCTGCCTGGCTTCATGCTATCCTGAGCAAGAGCACTTTGATGAAGATGTTCAAACTTTTCAATTTTAAAATCATGTTGTGAAAATGTCACCAGAATTCATTAGATCACAAAACTATCATAAACATGAGACATACAGAAACGTTTTCCAGAATATTGCATATATATCTCTAAATCCAAAACGGTCAATGATACAGTTATAATTTCTACAGCAATTATCCTTTATGTTGCTCATTTTAGCATATTCTGTATTATTATTCATGTCCTGCTTCAGATATAAATGAAGTGGCATCTGTTAAGTCCTGCAGGAGCTCTACCTATCTAGAGCCTACTGCAAGACCAGATTTCCTACAGAACTGTTAACTAAGTTCACACATTTTATATTATATATTATATTGTAGGAATGTAGAAATCTACACTTAAAGTTTATTTCCACCTTCCATTGTGACACATTTATAAATTTTGCAAGCTTGAACTGTTCCACTGAAATTCATGGGCTGAGCTATTTGCATTAGGATGATCTTTTTCCTTCATAAGAAACTTGAAAGAAAATACTTCTGCTAAGTTAAGAGTGTTATTGTGCAGAAATATATTGTTTTGCCCATTTTAAAAGTGAAAAATTTGTTTTAAGTCCTTTATCTTCCTCTTTTGCAACAGGAACCAAAAATGGGAGGTTGGGGAAATGAGGTGGTATTTGCAATATCATTTAATCCTGTTTTAAGACAGCAATTCAATGCTACAGGAACCCAGCCAGGGCCCCTCTGCAAACACCTCTTCACATTGTCAGGACAAGTTTTCAGTGGCAGAATAAAGTGCATAACTCCAGGAGACTGTTTTTATTTTCTTCCTTTTTACTGAAGCCCTTATAATGCAAGTAAGACAGATGAGTCCTCATTTTAGCCAAGCGTGTGATTTACCTCCAGTTCTGTGTAATTAGCACAGTCAATGAAAGCTCACAAATAACCCTATTTGAGCAGTTGATTACTACTTGATTTTTCAGGTGGATGAGCTAAAGGTTCCTTCAGTACCCCAGGATAGCTATAAAGTGAGGTGTTCCCCTTCTGACATGACCTGACATAGGTGTGCAAGGCAAAGCTGGTCTTCCCAGGAGTGCTGACAGATTTGGTACTTCCAAAACACCATCCCTGTCATTTCTGTGTGTTGCTCTTCTTACAGAAAGTAAGGGGGAGGAGGCAAAAAAAATGTGAAATAAGGAATAGAAGGATTAAAAATCTTGCCTTAATTACACTACTTTACTTAAAATATGACATCCATCAAAGTTATTTTGTTGTTTCCAGACAGCTACCAGCATGTTGGCTTCAAAAGGATCATTCTCATGTCTAAAAGGATAAATGAAGTTTCTGATTAACAACCATTTTCTACAGAACATAAAAAACTAATCCAGAAACAAGCAAAACTTACCCAACAGCAGGGTTCACAATTCTAATATAATCATAGCATCTTCCAGTGACAATACTTTCCAGGTTTTGAGTAGTACCTTCACCTTTCCATTTCTTTCCCTGTACTCCTGAAAAGCTGTTCATACACAGAATGAAGACAAATAAAAGAGGAAAAAAAAGGCTCATCATCATGAATTGTTGACAATCCAAATTTTTAAAAGAAATAAGAAAATAAGAAAAAATAAAAAGGAGAGGTTAATGATACAATGAAACAAAACCTGCAGCCTTAACGTTTAATATTTTCTGTACTAGCTACAGCTCAGTACACAAGACAAAGGCGGAAAAATAAACCTTGCTGGGAACTATAACCTAACTGTTTCCTGGAACGATTGCAGCACAGGGATACATCACTTCCTCATGTCTAAACTATTCCCCACTTCAGAAAAACAAGAGAGGCCACCTCGTGATAAATAAGGAGAATTGCAGTGTCTTTCCCTAAAGGGAGGAAAAAACCCCCTACCACTTGAATACCTAGGATGCCTTTGGTTTGCTTAATATTCGTTGCTGTGCTGCACTTTCCTAAACCATCAACAAATGCTTGCAAGAAAAGAAAAAAAAAATCTAAAATATGCAGTTATAGCAATGATACCACATATAGGGGTAACATTAGTCAGCTCTTTTCCCATCCCTCTGCTGGAGAGTGACAGTGACATTTTGGTGTGATGATACGTGCATCATGTCTTTGTGAAAAAAAAACTGCCTTGCAGCCATGAATCAATCATAACGAGAAACATAAGGATTAAGACATATCCTGTGCACTGAACAAATTTCTTCAGCTTCTGCTGTCATTCTCCAGGTTCTTTTCCCCAAGTACTCTCTTAGAATATAAAAATGCACCAATCAATCTAATCTTCAGAATATTCTCTGATACACACTGCTGCAAATACAACCATATCATTTTTTCCCTAAAAAAAAAAATTAAACTCCAAGTATTTTGTCTATGGACTCACATTTCTGAGAAGCATGCTGGTTTCTCTTTCTTTCCTTCTTTCTTTCTTTCTTTCTTTCTTTCTTTCTTTCTTTCTTTCTTTCTTTTCTTTCTTTCTTTCTTTCTTTCTTTCTTTCTTTCTTTCTTTCTTTCTTTCTTTCTTTCTTTCTTTCTTTCTTTCTTTCTTTCTTTCTTTCTTTCTTTCTTTCTTTCTCTCTCATTTGCCTCAGTGAATATGTAACTTTATTTTTGGTGTATTTATTCATGTAGTGTCACACTTCTGCGGATGCCCTGGTACTCAGCTGGTGGATTTTGCTGAGGTAAAAATCTTGCTAATCATTGAGTAAATTCCTGATGATGGAGTTCTGCTACAAATGTGATAAAATTGGTTTGCTACCTGTAGCAGAGTCTTCAGAAAAGCCACATTTACTCAGAAATGGTTATGCAATGTTGTGCTTGATATGGTGGAGACACAGGAAATTAAGTACATTACTCCTGTTGCTTCTCTAATGCTTTTTCTTCCAATTTCTCCTCCTAACCTCTCTGTGTCCATGCTGACAGGACACCAGAACATGAATCAAATGGTTTCAAACCAAGACTTTGGACTAAGGATTAGAAAGTGCAATAGTCCATGGCAGACACTGAACACTTTCTTTTATTATCAACTTTGCTGCAATAAATTTTTTTCTCAGTAATTTCAGGGTCTAACAGAAACCAGAAGCATCACCGATGTGATCTTCTATACAAAAATGTGCAGAAATTGTCACTGATTTTTGCTTCAAGGCTAAGACTTTTGCTTAAAATCCATAGTATAAGTTAAGAAGTCATAAAGACACATACTGAGTGTTTCTCCAAGTACACACTAGGTTAGGATGCAGCATCTTCGGGAAGAAGATGTGAGTTCCCTAACAGATGGACAATCTGTCAGAACATCCCAGAGAAACTGAATCCAAGAATTGTTAGGATCCCCATTTCAACTCCTGTCAAACTTCCTTTCCTCACTGGTGACTTCTAGAAACACAACATCAGGCCAGAAGGGCCTCTGATCTAACTCAGCACAGCCATTTTAAAATCACATGCCTATTGTTATTCTAAATACTTCACATGAGGGCTAAATTAACAACCTCCAGGGTTCCAGTGGTTTGATAGCCTTGAGAGTAAAACCTTAACTCTGGCCTGAACTTGTCTACTTTTAGCTTCCAGTCACTGAATCTCATGATATCTTTTTCTCTTACATTAATGAAGAATCCATCCTCAGAATCATCTCTCCATGCAAATTCTTGTAAAAACTCACCAAGTCTACCCTTAAACTAGTCCATGAAAATTCAATATTTTAATCCCTTTATCAGGTAATTTCTCTTGTAGTGCTGTAATTCACTGCCACAAACTGTCTGCCCATCTTGCCTCTTGAGGTCTGGCAATTCATGGTGGATGCAGATCACTTTTCCCCACTCTCTGTCCCTCCCTTCTAGAAGATGTTATTGCCCATGAAGAAAAGACAGAAAATTGGCAGCATACCTGCTCTGGAGATAGTGTAGTTTAAAAACTGAATATTAACCCAAACACTCATGAAATTCAGCGTATGTTTACATCCTGAACCCCAGAGGATGAGGAACCAACATGTTCTCTCTTGTTACTTCTATCAGATGGGAGAGGTAAGTTCCAGCAGTAGGAAGGTGTAACAGAATGTTAATTCTCTGTTACTACTCAAGCATGAATTTCTGACAGAATAACCTCAATTCTGTATGACTACATGCTTTAGGCCTAGAAATAGGACCTCATATTCACAAGCTGGTCTGCAAGTTCAAACATTGTTTCTTAAGGGTTTGTGTCTCCCCTGCATAGTCTACCTACAGCAGTAACCCAAGGTCTGGCCTGCTGCCTTGTGTGCCAGGGCACACTCTGTGAAAGGCATGCTCAAGCCCAGACCCAGAGCTCTGCTTACTAGCCAAGAACACAACATAACCATGTGCAGGCTAAGCCAGCTGCCTAGCACCTGTGCCTCGCCTTCCTTTCTTCCCTCCCGTGTAACTTTTTTTTTTTTTCCCACCCCGAAGTTGTAAGAATTTAACCTTCCAAGGTTTGTAAATACTTGCAAATATGGCTAAGTAGGTCAGTGTGTTCGAAAGTCTTTCAGGGAGCTAAGGATCCAGGGAAAAGGAAACGCCCAATTCTGCAATTTCATAAGTCTCATTTCCTTGGATAAAGAGATAAAAGGATTATTGTGCACAGTGTCTGCTAAATAGCACTCATAACATGATCTCTTCTGCTCAGTTCACAATTTACTGCTTTTACTAGCATTTTATTCCCAACATTAGTTTGTTGAGAAATACTGGACTAAAAACTCACGTGACTTTGCTGAAAATATTTCAACATGTTTACAATGAATTGCTTGCACCTATGAACTCACTAGTTCTGATACATTTAACATGCACAACACAGACTTTGTACAGTTTTCAGTCAGAAAGGCCTGCTGCATCCATCGTTCATTTGGCGATGTATTTCGGTGACGTTTACTGAACATTGCGATGCTGGTCAACAGTTTTACTACACTTTACAACTTTGGTCAAATTGATGTGCAATCTCCATTTGGCCAAGTGTTCCTGTTTACTTTGAAATGTTGCACAAGCAGATCAGTATGACAGGCAGGTGTTTCTAGTCCATTTGCCTTGGATGTTAAACAAACACACTTTATTTGTTCGGCACAAATGCTGCAAAAGGTTGTGCACAGATTCCCTGCTGCAGCATACACAAATGGCTTTCCTAGGACCTTTCTTGATGAGGACCTTTCACACAGCAAATCCTGTGTCCAGTGCTGTGCCCCTCAAGTGAGGAAGGACGCTGAGGCGCTGGAGCACCTCCAGAGAAGGGCAAGAGAGCACAAGTCCTGTGAAGAGCAGCTGAGGGAGCTGGGGCTGTTTAGCCTGGAGGGGACTCAAGGGGGACCTTCCTGCTCCCCACAAACACTGAAGAGGAGGCTGTAGCCAGGCGAGGCTCCGTCGTTTCTCCCAGGCAAATGGCAACAGGACAAGGAGATACAGTCTTAAACTGTTCAAGGGAAGCTGAACACTAGGAAGAATTTCTTCAGAGGAAGGGTGATTAGACGCTGGAACGGGCTGCCCAGGGAGGTGGCAGAGTCTCCCTCCATGGAGGTGTTTAAGGGAAGACCGGACGTGGCACTCGGTGCCATGGTCTAGCAGACAAGGTGTTCGGTCAGAGGTTGGACTCCACGGCCTCAGAAGTCTTTTCCACCTCACTGAATCTGCACATTTTTTTTACACGCACAAGCTGCTACCATGGGCTCTCAAGTGGCGCACTAGGGCAGCGCACCTGAACGGCGGTGACTGGGAGCGGGGCCGCTGCCCACAGCGGCCATACCCCGGCGGGAGCCCCGCGCGGGAAGGGGCGGGGCCAGCCGCGCACGCGCGGGGCGG
>WBMY01000544.1:354398-379456 GCA_013397315.1 Donacobius atricapilla | reverse complement strand
CAGGCGGGGCACGGCGCGCCGTGCTGCCCGCCCTCGGTCTGCCAGCGACCGTGCTTGCGGTGCTGTGCGCGGCGTTCAGCTGTTGGGTGCCCTAAAGGTGCCCTAGGTATGGTTTTTTTATTTTAAATAGGTGTAATTTTGCTCGTGGACAAAAGTGATTTTTGTTCTTGCGCCAGGGTTGTTAAGTAATCGAGGCTGGTGTGTCACCTGAAAGGGAAACTTCCCTGCAGCAGCTTCGAGTGTTGTGGGAGGGTTTCGGGCAAATACTTGACAGCAAGCGCTCCTACTGCAAGAAGTTGTGCCTCCCATCTCCGGGCATAAATGGCTGTTTGGAGAAGCAGATTGGCTACAGGCATTTGAAAGAAGGGTGAAGTTACGTGAGAGGCTGTTACGATAGCTTGTTGCTGCCAGCAGCATGGGGGAGTTCATGCTTCCTTCCCGATTTCCACATGCTCTGGGATTCACCAGACCTTCCATGTACCTCTTCCGTTTGCTAATAGGTTAAAGGAAACCTAGAGGTGTTTTTTTGCGGGATTTGCTAACTGGACAGGCTGAGCACACGGTCTGGCAGGGGGAGAAGAGGAAACCTTGTGTAGTTTCTTTCACTTTGCCTTTTACCTGAGAGTACATTTGCGATAAGATTAATCTGCGACGGCAGAAAAATTTGTAATACTGTAACAGAGTAGATTTTGTTTGAATGGAAACAAACACCCCCACTGACTGCTGGTAGCCGTTTCAGCGTATTGTTGACAGCAGCTGAACAGGTTTCATTTAAACCGCTAGATCTTGTAGTCATTTGGGGTTTTTTTCTAGAGAGGCATTTTTGTTACTGTTATTGAGCCTACCACAAAGTTTTGACCAAATTTACCAGGCCTGATAAAACTTCCTGGGGAGCAATTGCCGGTTTTCCTAAGTATTGCAAAATTTGATTAAAACTGTCTTGTAATATTCATAACCTGTAATTTTCTGACAGTTTTTATATAGGAATTTGCTTGTTCCCTTTTTCATTTGAATAAGTGCAAGCATGAAGGAATGGCACTTTTTTAAAAAAAGCGTTCTATTTTACATCCTTTAACCCTATTTCAGAACTTGGGGCGTGTGCCTTGCCTGTGGCTTTTATAGTGCCAGCTTTGCACCAGAAAAGCTTAGAGATTGTTTTTGAATTTCCTTCTTTTGTGATTGAGATGCTGCAATTAGATAAGTCTGTAGTTCTGCTTACATGGCAATTGTAATCTCCAAAGCCATGCTCTTTATAAGTTCAGTTTGATCTTGAGAGTTCTTTAATTTTGTGAATTACATGTTACCTCTGTTCATCGGGTTCCCTGTACACTGTCAGATGGTTGCTGCTAGTGTCTGAATTTAGTAAATTCCACCAAATGTTAGTGAGGGTGAGATGGGCTCATCCATGCTTTGCTTCTCAGGAGAACAATTACGGTGCTTCTGATGGATTAAGTACATAGGCACTTAAATAATCCTTTAGGACAGAGATACACAGTTTATTTTGTTCTCCCAGGACTTGTGTGAGACAGAACAGTAAATTGGACATTTAAGCTGTTGGGTGCTTTAGGAAAGTTATCTTGCTTTTTTAGCTGTTGCTAGCAAAGATCTCATTGTACCTTTGCTGCGTTCTTAAATGGAATTTTTACCTGTGTTGTGTACACTGCCCTGGACTTGGATAATATAAGCAACTAGAATTATATTTAATAAGGAAATCCACACTGTTATCAAAATGATCTCTCCTATTCTGATGGTAAGAAAATTTGTTAAGTGCTCTGAGGATGTCCCCCCTGTAGGTAGTGGAGTGCTACAGCAGACAGTCTTTATAACTAAAATGCTTGTCCTAATGCCTGACGTCATCTTTGCTACAAATAGAGCAGATTCTGTTTTCCCATCTCTAGCGAACTGTTCTTCGTTTTCAGAAAGATCTTGTGCTGGTTTGCAGTTGTGGCCGTGTCCTCCATCTTAGTAGTGCATCCTGTGGCTTAAGCAAACGGATTCATTCTACTTCATCACATGGGTCACGCTTGCTGTACCTCAGTGTACTTGTTGCTTTTGTCGGAACTAAGCTGCCGTTCTCTAACAGTTTAAGCTATCTGACTGCTGCTGTTATGACTGCCTGCCTCTCTGGTTTCCATCAGTGCTTGAGGTGACTCACAAAGGCTCCAGACTGGCAGAAAACATTTTTTTTTTTCTGAAGCAGGGTAGGTTTTCTGTTGATGTAGCGCTGCCAGCAAGCACTGGTCAAATCGGTACTGAAGCCAGTGGGAGGCAGAGAGTGGGACTGTGACAGCCAGCAGCTAGATTGGCTGAAGCTACTGTGAAACCTCAGCCTGATTATGTCTGTGTTTTCCTGAAATCTTGTGCAGAATGGGATAGTGCTGGTGTCGAGTAGAGCATATTTGTTGTTCTGCAGTTTTTTGACAGCAGCATACTTGCTTTGTGCTTCTCTGATCCCATGCTTCTGTGAGAACTGATGCTCAAATTCCTTTTCATTTTTGTCATTAGACTCCTATCCTGTATGGAGCAGTATGCTCTTGTCCAAGTCAGCATGCTGATGTCCAGTGAGGCAGTTTCTGTGGTTTCATTACAGTCCTGTGTTTTCTGCACTCGAGAATGTGCCACTTGTGTAATACCGGCTTTCCTAGCTGTGTCTGAAAGTATCTGATCTGTCACAAATGAAGCAACACAGATAACCTTAGAGAAATCATGATCTGTATGTAACATAGATCATTTTCCTTTTAAGTAGTTTGATTATCTTATCAAAAGGAAGCTAGATTCTTTTTTCTAAAGAAATCTATGCTGGCCAATTGTTAGTTCTTACAGCTTCAAGACTAGGACTACTCAAGTAGCAGATTCTGGTCTACATACGGACTGTGATAAAATTTTAGCCAGGCCTTCCCCAGAAACAAGACACCTGGTCTGCCAGTATGGGATTTCAAACTTCCTGCTCGCTTGTGGAGTTACTGCAGCCAAAGCAGGTTTTCAAATCTTGGTGTTACAGAATTGTCCGGCAAGTTTAGGTTGCTTTTAAGAGCAGGAAAAATGGTTGCACTCCTAAATGCTGTAATGAAGATATTGGTGTTTGATTGCTTGTTCTCATGTCTTCCTGTCTGCCTCTTAAAACTAGTGTGAGACTTCACACTGTGACTGAGTGGATGTAATAACTGGGTGCTGCTGGAAGGGTTAATTGCTGATGATATCCTTTGTGCTTGTCTGGCCCCTTGATCAGCAGCTAGTTCATCTAGGGAACTGAAGCGGAAGGTGATTCAGTAAAACTGGCTCACTAAGAGGTCAAACAAGTTCCAGAACCAGGTTGTCAGTATGGGAGGGAACAGGATGAACCATGGCAGGAGGGAACAGCTGCTTTAATAGCTCAGCTTTATTGTGAAACCTTTGGGTGTTTGAGCAAAAACTTCTAAAGTCCTTCTTTTGTTTGCCTGACTTAAGTCTCCTGTGATCTCATCTCTCTACAAAAGATCTCTGCAATTATTTCTCATGGTTCAGTAATTGCTTTGGCTAGTTCTTCCTGGAAATTTGGATCAATTTTGTCATATTCTGGTGACTTGAATGCATTGAACTTGCATAAATATTTAAGTAGTATTTTTCTTTTCTAGTCTACACATCTGACTCTGCTAAAAATTAATTGCCATAAATATTTTTCCCAATTAATTTTTTCATGCAGACTTGAGCAAAGAAGAGATTAGTTTTTTCTGTTGTCATCTGCCTTTCCTGTTAAATAGTTGACTTAAAGTATCACTTCTCTTACAAATGTGTGTTCTCTGGCCTCCTTATTTGAAGTCTAAATGCTGTTATGTTCAACTTACCTGTGTTTACCTTTGGCTTCTGCTGAAGAGAGTGAATTGTTTTCATATGTTAAATTTTTGATTTTCTTATGTCATCTGTAGTATGATGAACCGTTTAGGAGTGAAAAATACCCTGAATGAAGTTGTTTTGTCATTGTAAAGCACTGGACGGGGCGTTGTATGACCACATTACAATCATACTTTTTGTGGCAGCCAGGGGCCTGAAATCTGAAAAATTGAACCAATTATTAACTTAGAACTTACTGTTTCAAAGTGAAATGTTTTTCCCTTGATGCTCTTGAGAACAGAAAAGGCCTGTTCCAATAAGATAAGTGTATCTGTGTTTCTAATAAAAAATGTTGGTAAAGCTTTTGTTCTTTTGAAATCCCTTTTCAATATTTCAGTATGCTGCCATTCATTTTCCAGTGTTGCTTCAAATAGGTGGATGTTGATATAGAAATTCATCATTTTGGTTATTCCCAGGTAATTTCTGTAGCATGGAGCATCGGCCTGCACCTATGTTTAGGATGAAAGAGCTACTTGAGATGTTTAGTTGTAGTAAGCAAACTTAGGTGTGCTATGCTGTCACTGCAGGCGAAAGATGGAAGGAAATTCCTTTGTTGATAGAAGGAAATTAAATCTGTTCATTAGCATCCAGAGACAGGCGAACAATATTTTGTCTCTGTTTCATCAGGGGCTGTACCAGTTATCTTTTCCATCTTAGCTTCAGGATGCTGAATAGTTCAGTAACTTTTTGCCATACCTTCTGGGAAATGGCAGCTTTGAATTTTTTCTGAAGAGGAATATTTTGAAAATTAATCTGGAAGTGACAATGTGTTCTAAATATCTACATTTTAAAATAACTGTGTTTTGATTGCCACAGGAGGTCTGAAATGAGGGACAACAGTGATAAAATGTGTTTGGGGTTTTATTGAGGATTTTCAGAGCTGCCTAGCAATTTCACTCTTTTTTCAGGACAGTTTTAGCACTTGTTGCTACCTTCTCATCCTTTCCTTAATTTTGTCTATCCAAACACCTATTTTTTCTTACTTACCAGATGCTTTTATATATTTTTTTTGCCTGCCAGACATGGTAGCAGTTTTTCTACCAAGTAACTGCTTATTAACTACTTTTGCCCTTGCATTGTATGAAAAAGGTTTTCTGTTCACCTTTCACAAACTGGTCTGATCTTTCATCCTCTCTCCCAGTCTGCTCTAGAAAGCAGTAACAGTCCACCTTTGTCCTTCTCTGCTTTAAGCGACAATTTATTTTCTCACATTTTTTTGTTCCCACCCCTGCCCCCCCAAAAAAAAAGGAAAGAAAGAAACTCATGCCTTCTAAAAATCCAGGAACTGTAATTACTGTGTAAAACTTGTTAGTACAGGTTTTGTGCAGCTATCCTAAAATACACTTTAACTGATTAAATACTGCAAGTTGTAATTCTTGAGACTTGGATTTTTGCTTTTGCAGTTAGTGCCCAAGATGGATTAAGCCGGAGTGGCGAGTTTTTCCAGTGCCCACCTTTGTGTTAGGAACTTCTAGTGAGACTGATGCAGAGGTGCAAAGACATTTTTGCTGTGGTTCTGTTTTGTAAGTTGCTGCAGTGGGAGATTCCACTCCTGGCACTTCAGGTATGACCTTACAGAAGGCCAGAAGACCAAGTCTTAGTAGGACCTGTATCCTTGAGGGTATAAGACAGTAAAGAAATCTTCCATGGCACGTGGAATAGTGTGACACAGGTAGGTAAATAACAGCATAGTTGCAAGTGTTCATCATGCTTTCATTCAAGGCCCTCGAAGCTCACATATTTAGTAGCTTTTTAATTGGTTTTCAATTTTTGTATTCTTCTTGATTCTTCTCTACAGACCTGGTGACAGCCTTTGTTCTTCCAGCCTTGGTAACCTTCTGCCTGTGGAAATCACATGGTGAAGGAGGCTAAGCTGATTTTATGAGTGCATCTTGAGCTGTGCTTTCTACTGTGAACCCCAAGGGGATCTGACGCTTGTAGCAATTGCACCCCTGAAAATCTTGGTTGAGTTAGTCTCATGTTGTTATTCATGTCTCATGATAAATACTCTTCATGATTCAGAACCTGATCTATAGGTGTTCATTAGCTAAAATGGACTGCGGATGTAGACAATCTATCACAAGACAGTGATATGGAAGACACCAATAACAATGGAAATACAAGAGGTTTTTTCACTGTTCCCTTATGCTTGGCATAAGATCAGCTTGATCTTCGCCTTTGAAAATAGAATGAGGTTTTACTTTCCCTTTTGCCAGTGTTCTTTGAAAATAGAATAATTTTGTAATTTTGTGTGCCTGAATCTTGTATACTGTTTGTTGGTTGATTTTGGTTTGTGGGCTTTTTTGTTTGTTTTAGTTTTTTGTTTGATTAGTTGCGTTTTTGAAAAGCTATTTCAAGACTTTAGTGATGCTGCAAAACAACTAGAAGATTACGCAGAGGGCAGGGTGTTGCTTTGAGAAGACAACAGAAAGAAGGGCATTTGAAAGATTTGGATTTCTTGTTGAGTTCTGCCACATTCTGTCCTTCCTGCTTAACTAACTGCTATTATTTTGGGTTGACCCATTGCCAAGAAAAGTGCCCAGAGTAGGAAACTGATTTCTCCCCTGATTTAAGGCTTCATACGCATAAACAAGTGGGAGTGTGAAGCAGTTCAGCTAATTCTCTTACTGTTCACCTCGTATAGCTTTACATGAAGAGCAAGCGGAGGAGAGGTGACACTGAGGACAGTCATTCTCTTGGTTAGGCTACCTCAGCACCCGAGTTCTTCCTTGGGGACAATATCAACTTCTTGGGGATTCCTGAGTAAGGCATGGCTTATAACTGGGTGTTGCTAGTGCTCCAGCCAGGTGAAAAATGAACGCAGTAAAAGGCAGAGCTCCTCCCTGGATTAGTGCGCTAGATGGGTTCATCTTGCTGCTGCATGGTTGCTGGCACACGTTCCAGGGAAGCAGCAGGAATGTACAATCAGAGGCAGCGCTGCTCCTTCGGTGTCTTTCCTCCTTCACAGCCACGCCCTCATTTCCAGCAGATTATGTATAACATGAAACCACATGCTCTTGCTGTTGACACAGGCACACCTTGTTATGGTTTTGTTCCTCCATTTTCTTGTGCCTGAAATGGAGATAAATACCTCTGCAGCGTTTGTCTTTTGAATTTTACTGCTACTACATATGCAGAGTGCTAATTCCAAAAAATGTAATGGTGGAAAGATACAGCTGACTAGTAATGCCTGCTCCTTTTTTACCCTGGTGCTAGTCTGTTCTAAAAATCTAAAATGTTTTTTTACATAGAATAGTAGAATAGCATCATAGAATATTCTAAGTTGGAAGGGACCCCTCAGGATCATCAAGTCCAATTCCTGGCCTTGTGCAAGGTTCCCAACTCCTGACAGCATTGTCCAAAATCTTCTTGAGCTCTGTCAGGTTTGGTGTTGTGACCACTTCTTTGTGGAGCCCGTTCCAGTTTCCAGCCACCTTGTGGGTGAAAAACTTTCCTAGTATTTATACTGACATCTTTTTTTCTTTTAATCAGAATGGTCTACTAGCTCCATAATGAAAAATATTTTGCTGTGTTTTAAATTAGTTTTAAATCTGCTGAGTTAACTAGGGGTAGAAGTCTAGTCTACATTGATTATCAGGAACATTATGTCTTTTATTTCATATCCTATGGCTATCAGCTGATTGTATAAGTCTTAATATAGTTATACATGGAAAATAGAATATAGAGGAATGACCTGTCAAAAATGTAACTTGGTATGACACATGAAAAAGAACAACAATTGATCAAGAAGACCAGGAAGAAAGAAATGTTTTCAGGTTTTTTTAGATTCTAGACTGAATATTTAGGGTTAGTGGTTGTTCAGAATTCAGGTGCTGATAGGGAAAACCTTAATTTGAAGTTAAGCAGTTTGTGAATTTGTGGCCACAATAAACTTTTTAACCTTGAGAAATTATTTCATTTTAAATTTGTGAAATCTATAGGGAGAGTGGAGAAATAATTTTTTCCGCTCCTATTTTCCTTCCTCATATTTTTGTGGCTTTCCAGCTTGTAGTTGGGAATAGATACTTGTAACTGGGAACATCAGCATGCAGCATAGACTTCACTTATTGCTGTGCTAGTCTGATAAGAGCAGTGTATTTTGTCTTTATTCCTCTTTGCTACTTTCTCTGTGTTGGTTCATAGTATGTTTGGAAGGAAGAAGCAAACGTTTTTCACTCTTTAAGTGTATTTTTGGCGTAGTTAGTAGGAAAAAACTATTTCAGTTTATTCCCTGTAATGTAACTAACATTACTGGAAAATTAATTTCCTTCTTCTAAGAAGGCATTTTTCCGTATTGGCACATGTATAAAACAGTTCCAGAAACCAAGTTAAATATTGTGTTTTGTTTGGTGATGTAATTAGCAGTTTGGAGCTTCCTTATTTATTCACAACATTGTGGATAGAAATGTCTCTTTCTTCATCAGGCAGAAAGTTTCATTTTTTTAGTGAAAGCACTAAGCCATGAGGGAGATGCAAGAGCTGAATGTAGAGTTACTTCAGCTGAGTGTTGTGAACATGAAGCACTGTCTAAAGAGCAATTGCTGTTAATATTGCCAGTATTGGTATCTTGTTCTTAAAGCACAAAAATTAAACAGTGTGTTTTAGTAAGAAAGATGTATGTTTGCTACAAGTCTGTACATTCATCTTGACCGTGTTAATGGGTCTGTTACAGTCCAACAAAGTGTAGGACTGTACACTCACCTAAAACTGGTATATACTTGTCTGAGCTACAATTTTTCAAGTATGGCTATGCTTTAATTGCATCATTTATTTTCTTGGAATAAAGGTTTGATAAATAAAGTTAGTACTGAAATGAAAAGCTCCTGGCTACTTTTAGACAATGCCTGCATCAGCCATAAGTCTCTGAAGTGTTTCAAACAGACTTTGCACCACGAAGCACTGAGTAGTGTTTGGATAGTTGCTCAGGCTGTTTGGATTATGAATAATTCTTAAATTTCAGGAGCCACTAAAACTGTTGCTCTTGCGGTACTGCTCCTCAAGTAGAGTTTGCATTCCAAACACAAAACCAGTTGTGCTATAATGTACAGCTGTTTAAACATAGGGTCTACAGAAGCCCAGAAAGCTCCCAAGTTCGTTGAAAACTGGCTGTGGTTTAGTGCGATATATTTAAGCCTGTTCAGGGTTCTCACATGTGCCATGCTTTATATTTTTGATGTCAAAAAAAATTGCATAGTTAAACATTCCATTTCCCCGCCTCTTGCATTCTCTCTTTAAATTTGAGGGTGCTTGGTTTTTCTTCTTGCACTACTAAACACTTGCACTAGCTTTCCTTGTTAGAGCTGGTGAAGAGTGGACCTTGGAATGGAGTAACTGCTGTCTGTTAATAGTCTTGGTCCCCCATCATGAGACTTCATCAATCCTGGTAATGAAATTACAGGTCTGACCCAGTGACTTTGTTGCTAGGCTACCTGTCCTCTGAAAAGCCAGTTGTTTTCAGCTTTGGCTGACCTTTTTAATACAGTGATTTCTTATTCAAGTATAGTTACTAAACTTCAGTATCCTCTCAATCAGTCCTCATCTGTTGGATATCTGCTGTAAGCCTCAGTAGCAGTGGCAAATATACAAGTGCTTCACGTTACAGTGACTTCTATAACAATCCATTTCTAACAGACATTCTTAAATTACATACACAAAGAGATTATTTATTTATTCCAGATTTGTGGATGACAGTGGGTAGATTCAGCAGAACATTTTGTGTCTTGAAAAGGCTTTGAGTCAAGATGATGAGAAAATGCCAGTTTTTTATCAGAACCAATTTCATAATTTGTTTTTAAAGCCAACAGCAGAATACAGTCGATTTGTGTAACCTTCCTGTTACCCACTTCAGCATTACATTTTTTAAGTCAGTCAAAATGCTAGGTGTTTGGGAGCAGGTAGGATTCTTGGAGAGAAAAGGGGCTTTGGGTACTGCCTCCAGTCACTTTGTGGATCCTTATGGGTAGAATGAATGGTATCAACACTGTCCTTAATCAAAGGAAATGCCCCCTGAGAAACCACAGTTAGTATTGAGACGTGATTCAGGTGCCGGGAGGTCAGGAGGCTGTCCTGAGGAGTTGCCTCTATGCCCATTGCCTGGTGTTTGCTCAGGCTTCTGCTTTTCAGTGCGGAAAGTCAAGCCCTCAGTTTCATGTAGTGCCGCTGCTCCTAGTGCTGCATTCTCTGAGCATAGTGTGAGATTGAAATGGTCTTTGAGGCCAAGATCTTTCCCCGTTAGGGACACGTAACAACATATGCTTCAAATACTGGCAGCATGTTACAGACATCAGTTTTTTCTGCCTTCTGTCAATAGTTGGTCTAAAGCGTATTGGAAAACAAACTAACTAACAAACAAAAAAACCCTCTAAACCTTGCTGTTTTCTCTGTCTTCTGGAGCTAAATGATTTTGTCTTTCCATAGTGAGAGTCATTTTGTTCAAATGTATAGCATGTAATGTACAGTATGCGCCGCTGACTTGCAGTTGCATAAGGATTTGGCAGGTGTCCAGCGTGCTTCAGTTGCATTTTGCTCATGGCTGCCAGGAAGTGGCAATGCAATGTCACAATAAGTACGTACATTTGGGGATTTTTAGTGAAAAAAAAGTTTTGCATATCTTGATTCATAGTTGTTTTTGATGTAAGTATTATATATGAGTATGTATATCTCAGATTCCCATTTCTTGTAAAACCCATAAATTCCAGAGTTGTCGTAGCTAAGCCACTTCTGAATATTGCAGTAGCTTATTTTCTGGATTGAAGTCTCCTTTTAGAATGCTTGGTCATATGTACTGCTGTAGACTATCCTTCTTGAAGCTGTACATGAAATAAAGCATAATAATGGAAAAGACCTTGGTTTTCTCCATTCACCCAAGGATGTGGTTTTAAAATGTAGTGTTGCCTATGGTGACTGTACACATGTAAAAATGGCGCTACTGTATTACCTAGAATTTGTATCTGTCCTGATTTGTTGGGTTTTGCTCCATTTGAAACCTTCTCAACAGCTGTAATGTAGTTTGTATTCACTGGTAGGACTCAATATTCCTTGTGGATAATACATCCATCAGGATGGGCTCCAGGGCTATGTTAATGGCTTTTTGGTATGGAAAAAAATGTGGGTTGGGAAAGGGCCTAAGCCTGTCAGTAATCTGCTGGGGTGGGGAGATTGCATTGACTTCTGCCAGGAAATCTTTCTACATTTGTTTACCTCAGTGTTTCACAAGATTTGGTTTATGTTGCTTAAATACAACTTTGATTTTACTGGCTTCATTTTATGTTAAAAACTGAAGGTGATTACCTTTTATAAGTAAGGGGAGCAATGCAGCTCTTGGAGCTAATATCTATTCTAAGGATTTAATTTGAGTTTAACATGATTTTCATTGTTTTTTTATGAACTTTCTTTCTCCTAGCTTTCCAAGACCAACTTCTCCAACAACAATGATTTTCGGGCTCTGCTGCAGTCCCTTTATGCCACATTCAAGGAATTTAAAATGCATGAGCAGATTGAAAATGAGTGTATCATTGGTTTGCTTCAGCAGCGTAGCCGGACAGTGTACAATGTGCACTCGGACAACAAGCTCTCAGAGATGCTTAGCCTTTTTGAGAAAGGGCTAAAGAATGTAAAGGTAAGTAGACTCTGACAGATTTATGATCTGAGAAAAACATGCTGTAATTATATATTAGTTTGCTTTGATGCTTCTTCATATTCTCCATGAATAAACTAAGGAGGAAGAGGCAACTTTTATGTTTTTGATACTTTCTTGTCCGAAACACAAATTCTTTTGCCGTTTACCACAACTACTAAATTTCTAGCAAAAATTCTTTTCAGAGATGTGTTTTGTGACAGGCAGTCTTCACTGTATAATTTGAGGTGTTTTGGAGAGATAGAATGAAAGTTTCAAATATTAAGGCTGTTTTGCTAACTGGTCAGAAGTTCCTGGCTATAGAAATAATGGGGTTTTATTAATTTGTTAAGAAACCTTGAGGATCTTTTTGTGAAGCACAGTATTGTATTGTTGTCACAAATGGAGATGATTCCCAGACTTACAAAAAAAAGTAGCATTGTTTTATTCTGTGACTCATGTACTCCTTCTGGTAATCTGTAGCTCAGCAGTCCTGTTAATGATCCAGTCGTCTAAACTCTAAATATTATTTCTCCAGCTGTTTTTTTTGACAGCAACTTATCTCCAACTTCTTCTCCAGTAGAATTCTTCTTGAATTCTTCCGTGTCTTTCTCTTGGGGTACCCAACTCAACTCCCCCTGCCTGCCCCCTGAGTGCTATAGTCTCCAGTAGTCATTTGACATCCCACATTACGTTTCTAGTATGTATGGTCAGATTTTCAGTAAAAAAAATACTAAATATGCAGTCAATTGACTCCATTTTACCATCTAAGTCTCATTTTGACTTAGGAACCCGACAAATATTTTTTTCCCTATGCATAATAAACCATAAATTTTGTCTTGTGTCCATTAACAAATCAGGAAATGAAGGAAAGAGGGTAATTTAACGCTTGGCTTTGTGTTACTCCTTCTCTGATATGATGCTAGTGTTACTCTGTTACTTGATTTCTTCAGTGTGCAAAACCAGATTTCTTTAGTTCTCTTTAGATACATTAACTTTAGTTAACATTTCACTATTTTTAGGGAGTGATTAGTTTAATTTGAATTGATGGCTTAAGCATGTCTCTGTAATAGTCAGAGTTTCTTGATGTTGTAGAAGGTTGAAAAGAAAAATAAGATTTACCCTAAGAGTTAGGAGGAACTTCAGTATGTTGCAATTACTGGGCAGATTTCAGAACCAGCTTCTTATTTATGACTCAGAGAATAAGCTAACAAATTGATACATGAGGTTGGACTGACTTGAATGTTTAAAAGTCAGTTGCATCTTTATTTAAGAGTTCTTTCAATTTCCAAAGTAAAAATATGTACAGCATGTCTGACTGGAAATTCTGATTATAATTTGGAAGTTAGAGTTTTAGAATAACTAAGGTAAAGTGTATTCAGTTAAAAGATGAAGTAGAACTGTTGTATCCTAGAACACTTTATATACAAACCATGCAAATACTTAAATTAGTCTGCTACTCCTTTGAACTTTGTGTGAGATTGTAGATTGGCAGATTTCACTCTTTGCTGCAAAGTAAGAATGGGATTAGACGAATGAATTCATATATGCTAAGAAAATAAATTGGACTCAGGCAGGAAGGGAATTCTTTGCCCTGCCTGTTACCAGGCCAGTACAGGGTGTCAGCGTCATTAAGCAAACACATGGAATAGAGCAAACCAGCTGCATGCATGGGAAGGGCATAATGGGCTTTCCTTTGAACCACTGCTGTATGGGACACTTCAATCCTTGGGTGACTGGATGAGATCAGGTAACCATGAAGTCTTTGCTTTCTTCTCAGAATGAATATGAACAGCTAAACTATGCGAAACAGCTGAAGGAGAGACTGGAAGCCTTCACCAGGGATTTCCTTCCTCATATGAAAGAGGAGGAGGAGGTAGGTAAAGATTTTCTTCAAATGTGATGGAGACCTTCCTTGGGGTTTGGAATAATTGAATAGGGACAAATGGCTTAGAGTTTCATTGTTTTTTCAGTTCTCTCTTTTTATTTCTATGCTAATTTGCATTCAGGACTGTGCTGTCATTGTTCAGCTCTCTGACTGGAAAGTGACATGTTCTGAAATGGAATATATAGGATATTTATGGTGAAATTCTAGTTCTTGAAAAATTTATTTAAAAAGTCCATTGAGGCTGGGATTTGTTTGCAACAAGTAGTTAAAATGGCTATGTAGCAAAACTTAAATGAGAAAAAAGAGGTCCTGTAAACCAATGCTTCATGACTCAAACGGACACTCCCAAACAGCTTCTGACCTATATTTGAAACATAGACTAGTACTGCCAGTCTGGTGATTTATGGATATCCAAAACCTGGGAAGCATCTTCTGAAGTCTGTGCATGGGAAGTCTTTTCTCATGTTTTGCTTCCTTGCCTTCCACGTGAGTACCTTGATAAGTTACATGGGTTAAACACTTTCAATCCTTTCCCTATTCTATTGGTGGGGAAAACAATTAAAACAGCTTGCCTGATACTGTGCAGTGTTCTGTTAGAAAGCAGGGGGTTACAATGTAAAAATTCCATGGTACCGTCCTTAGGTTCACTTAGTATATGATATTATACTTTGAGAGGATTTGAAATAGGAAATTCTGTGTTGGTAGGTCCGTGTAGCATTATTGACTATTTCTGTCCTCACCAGATTTTTTTTTTCCCCTTTTTCCTTTGTGTTAGGTTTTTCAGCCAATGTTGATGGAATACTTTACTTACGAAGAGCTGAAAGATATTAAGAAGAAAGTAATTGCACAGCACTGCTCACAAAAAGAGGCTGCAGAATTCAGAGGTCTCAGTAAGTGGAATCAAGCAGAAGAGCTTCAAAAGGTCTTTAAGTATTCTGTGGATGAGAAGGCAGATCAAGGTGAAGTATCTAATTAAAATAACTTTCAAACTTTCTGGTTTTTATCTAAAAAGCCGCACCAATGATGTACCTAAAGTTATGTACTGGCAGACAGAGTAGTTTCTATAAAATGGGCATATCTGCATACCAGTTTTAAAATTTTAGAAACTTTTTAGTTTGAGATGGGCATCTTGGCAGGTTCACTGTTTACCTGTCCTCAACATTCTTCTGCTCCCTTCCCTCCCATGTTAATATTTGATACAATAAAGAGATGGAAAATGTAATTAGCTTCTAATTTCGTGCTTCCATTGAAGTTATATTTTCTGTTTGCAAACTCTGCATATCATTCTTGGTTTTTAGGACAGCTTTGTAATCTTTTTGTGTTGATGTTTTAATAACACAGAATAGTTATCTAAATGACAATATTTCAAATTAAAAACATTCACCTTCCCAGTTCCACTACCTAACTTTACTGGGCTGCTCAGGAGTGAGAAAGGACCTGTGAGTGCGGAGTAATACAGAGGAATTAATCTGTACAGCATGTGAATAGGTCAGATGAAATGTGTGTTCTGAAAGTGGGTATTTATTTTGAATTTATCTTTAGCTACCTTTTCTGGTGAAACTTAGAATAAATGGATAACTACTAAAGTAGACTTCAGGCTTGTTGTATGACTGCTGAATCAGCCTAAGTTGTCAGTATTTACAGTTTTCACTCTTAACCAAAAGGAATTGATGGCCCAAGGAAGGGGAGTTAATGTACCAAAAGTGTAATGCTGGTGTCAGACTGACACGTAGAGCGAGCTCTCATGGACTGAGTTTGTGATGATAAGATGTGCTGCTCTCATTAGAAAAACTTAACGAATTACTCTGTAACTAGATTTTTTTGATGAAATATGACTTCTCTGAACTACTCAACTGGTCGTTTTCTGCCCTCCAGGTGAAGCCTTCAGAAAAGATCATGGTCCGTTCTGTGAAATACTATTGAGTCTTTACAAATGAATGTGACAAGATGTTGCATTGTGGCATTACTTGCTGTTAAGTCTAGCTGGAATAGCAGTTTTGGGACAGTAGTAATTCTGGAATTGTTGTGTTTTAGACAACAACAATTTAGACAACAACAACAATCGGGAGAGGAGAATTTGCATTCATTGCATTCATTTTTTAGAAAGGGAAGAAAATAACACAGCTTTCAGTCCTGTGCAGGCTTAACTGCATTTTCCTGTGAAGTTGTCTGTAATTCATGTGGCAACATGCTAGTTGTACAAATAAATACATTGATTCATCAAGTGAAACGGTATTTAATTATATTTTTTGAAGTCACAATAGCTAATCATGTGATAAAGTTTACATTATGCTCACTTTTGTAGCTTCTTTGCAAAAAAAAAAATATGATGCTTCTCTCCCTGTAAAAGTTCTAGGCACTTAAGTAAAACCCCACTAATAGTAAAGCCTGCTATTTTGAAGGACTCCTGAAAAGTCCTTTAGAAATATTTTTTTCAAGGAAATTGTTCTGAATCAAAACATTAAAAATCTCTTAAAACAGTCAAAGGCTAAGGTCAAAGGTCACTAACCAAAGCTCTGAATTTGTTATTTTATATAATTTGGAGCTCTCTTTGCAGTATTAGGATCAGGGAGAACTGTTGGAAATAGTTCTTACTGCTGTCCTTTGAAGTATAAATTAGAGTGGTCAAATTTTAGTCTCTCATCTAGTACTTAGTTTTACTTTACATCCTGAATGGCTCATCACCATTCAGAAGTTAAAACTGTCAATTCTAGAAGCTAAAGCTGGAAATAGAATTCAAGACAGGTGCCAAGAGTTGAGCATGAACTTTTCTGTGTCCCAGTCAAGAGGCTGAGAGCCTCCAGCGAGAGTGGTCCCAGCTGGTAGGTTCTGCGTGCTAGTAGTTTCCTGGGAATGTGGCAGACCAGGTACAGATACCATCTGCAACAGAAGGCATTTTTCTTAAAGCATTTCATTTGTAGCAGGTACGGCTTTCATCTTTCTGTGGTTGAGTAGCATTAATTCACCTTTTTTTTTCAATGAATGAGCCAGGTGAGAAAATGGCAAAAACAGAAAACTGAGCTGGTTTGTTTTTGTTGTTCAAGGTGTTACAGTGAAAGCTTTTTAAAGTCAAACCAATACCTATCTTTAACTGTTGCTGAAGTTTTTTCAGACACATTTTTTCATTGTTCTAGTCAGAATGTGTGTTCCACTACTGTTATTAAAGCTGTGAGGCCGTGCTTTACGTAACACAGACTTTCTGTATTTCAGAAACTGAAGTAACAGGGCACACCACAAATATTGCTAATCTCCCTCCTGAAGTAATGGTGACCATTTTCAGTTACCTTAACCCACAAGAGTTATGTCAGTGCAGTCAAGTAAGCACTGAATGGTCACAGTTGGCTAAAACTGGATCCCTGTGGAAACATCTTTACCCTGTTCGCTGGGCCAGAGGTAAGTTACATTTAGCTCCTTTGAAAGCACATCAATTATCAGAATTTTTGAGCCTGTAAAAGTGTTCTAGTATAGGCTGGACCTGACAGCTCTGCATGGGAGGTGTACCATTCTGACAAGGATAGTGTCCTGAAACTTCATTCAATGTTAAAAATCCCCAAAACATACTTCCATCTTGTAGAATTAAGAAACTAGAAGTTGTCTTGGTCGTAAGTCATGAGTACATTTTGTATCCAGTTTACCTAGTTTTACTGAGGTAAAAAACTCCTTTTTTTTTTGCTTGTATGAATGCTAATAATCTGTTCACTAGTACAACATCTGAATTATTTAATAATCTAAGCAGTTTTGAATTAGAAATGCTGCTGTTACACTTATATAAAAGTACTGTTACACTAAAATTATTTTCTTAGGTTACTAGGTAGAAATGAAATGCATAACTGCAGAAAGGAAGTTCAAAATAAGTGGAGTTCTAATGTTCCCTCACAATCTAGTCAAACATCAAAGGAAACTGAATAAATGTTTAGTTTCAGTCTTGATTTTTTAGGTGTATTACTTCAGTAATTTCTGCTTTAAGTGCAGTAAGTGTTTTTTAAAACTTTTTTCCTCAAACTCTTCTGTTAATTACAATTTCCTATTCAGAAGTGTGACCTTTGCAAAAGTACCTGTTCAAATTGACAAAATACTCTGTATTCCAATGAGGCCAGTTACAAGTCATCAGAGTGTATTTGTAGCTTTATGTCCATATTAATGTAAGTATTAAAGAATCACTGGAGTACGGAACTGCAGGCTTCACAGTGCTGTGAAGTGTAGTTCAGTAAGAGGAGAAAGTATGCTGTTTAATAAGTCTTCTGTATGCCTTTAAGATTTTAAGAGAGAAAGCTGTGTTTATATAACTCAGCCTTAGAGATACATAAAAACTAAAAACTTCTTTGTCTTCTAAAGTTTGTACAAGGCAGAGAGGAATTAAGTAACTTTTTGGTCTGAATTTTGTTTTTATTTGGGTAAATCTTCTTGAAAATGATAGTTTGGCTCCTGAGCTTCCAGAGACTGAGTAGAAAGGCTCCAAAGTTCAAATTCTTAAATTTGCATTTGCAGCATAGTTGTCTTGATAATTCAGTGTTGCACAGACACACAAAATAAAAAGATAATTGGCAACTGCTTAAAATGAGTGCTTCTAAACCTGGCTTGGCACAACAGGAAGCTGGTCTCATGACATACTGTTTGTACTACTACAGTTGTTCATGTGTGGATGCTGAATGAGAGAGATCAGGCAGCAGCAACAGTGTCTGTGTGAAATTAAGTCACACAACTTTCTCACATTAGCTTGAGAAAGTGAGGCCTGAGAATTTGTGAGGAGGAACAAAAACAGTCCTTGGAGAAGGAAAACAACTTTGCAGGTGTTCTCTCCTTCTTGTTTACTTGCAAGAAACGGCCAAGAGATGTTATTCCTAACTGTCCAGTGATGGTTTTGCGTTGGTTTGATAGCCAATGAAAGATTTACTCTTTTGGACCCTTTCGGAATTGTCTATAAAAGAGGATCTTGAAGAATAAAACACACTGTCTTTTGCAACTGAGCTCGAGAGTCTTGTGTCATCACTCTTCCCCATTCCTAATACAGCGCGACAGTTTGTGCAGAAGTGCTCTAAACTGGGTGGAAGCTTCTCAGATGGAATTTACTGCCACAGGGAGGGGAAAAGAATTGTAGTTTCATGTAGGCTTAGTTAAATTTTTAACTTTTTTTTCCCCTCCTAGTACACAGAAGGCTTCTGAGGCTTCTTATTTAATATGAAGATGGGTTAAAGATGATGAGACTGTTACCAAAACTTCACGGTTGGCTATCAGTTAGAATTTCATTGTCACTGTGTTATTCATAGAAGAAGCCTTGTTCTTTTAGATACTACTCAGTTACTAAATAGGAGTTGCTCTTGCTTTAGGAAGAGTAGGGTTCCCTCCTGTGAGACAGTTAAATAAAGTGGTTTCTTTCTCAGCATGTCTGCATTGAGGGAGGCAGCAGAGCTGCTTATCCTGAGCCCAGCACTGCCATATATCCAAACTAGAAGTAAAGTAATGCCTGTGCAATAACCCTGAGAGGGAAAGGGTGCTCCACCAGCTAAAACAGCAGAGCTGTTTCTGATCTTCACCTTCATCCAGATGTTCTAAAAAATGATTGTGCATTGATTTGAGTCATATGTATGTTACAAGTATTATGTAGCTGTTTTAAGTAGGATACTTCTGGAATTTGGTTTTTGTGATCTTGGAGTTGTCACGTGCAGGGACTAAAACCAGGTTAACTATCTACTTGTGATATTCCAGAGGAAAAGAGAGATGTCTTCAACCAAGTGTTACACTAAAAGCTGATGAATAATTTCTTTACCAGAAGGAACTTGAGAACGTAGACAGTCCAAATATTCCATGATTGTTTCTGTTATTTTTGTGATCATATTGGTCCCTACTAAGCAAATAAGGACAGCAGGCATGTCTCAGACAGGCATAATAGACTGTGAATTTTGGAATGGTACTGAAATTGTTCCAAGCATCTTTTGAAGCTTAAGGATAAAGATCAAACAAAAAATTATTTTAAGGTTTAGTCCAGTCTTAGTTGAGATGAATTTGAAATTCATTTATGTCTCTTAAATCAGGTCACATATACTGAAAAGCTATCAGTGGTTATTTCTGCTACAGCGAGAAATTTTTATTAACTTTTTTCCCTTCTTTCTGGGGTTGGCGATGAATAGGTGATTGGTATAGTGGTCCTGCAGCAGATACTGAGACTGAACCTGATGAGGAATGGGTGAAAAATAGAAAAGATGAAAGTCGTGCTTTCCAGGAATGGGATGAAGATGCTGACATAGATGAGTCTGGTAGGTAAAATTGATTTTGGGGAAGTGTATTGTTTTTCCTGAAGATGACATAGCTGTAAGAAACAAGCTGAGTGGAAAAAAAAGGAGATGGAGGTTGGTAGGCAAGAAGCAGGCATCTGATTTTAATGACTGGTATTCATTTCTCTGGGAAAGAGTGAACATAAGAGCGGGTAGAAGAGTTACAGGGATGTGTCTGGAGGTAAAGGCTAGGCTTCATCTCTTCAGAAAGTTTGGATGAGTCATCTTGTATGCTGATGCACTCTAGGCTTGATTTTAAATTGGTCTCAAGTTATTAAATCACAACTATAGATAAATATATATATGAGAAGTGCCCTGTGAGATAGTATTTTGATATCTCTAGCAGGTTGGTAGAAATGGCTGCCCCGGGCTGCCCTGAGCAGTACATAATCTAGTAAATATTTCTCCAAGTCCTTTAATGATTTTAAGTCTTTGTCTCTGGGTTTATTTTGCAGAAGAAGCAGCTGAAGATTCACTTGCCATTAATATAGCACAAATGGAAAAACGTTTACTTCATGGTCTAATTCATCATGTCCTCCCGCTTGTGGGCTCCTCGGTGAAGACACTGGTATTGGCCTACAGTTCTGCAGCGTCCAGCAAAATGGTGTGTAATTTGAAACTTGCATTTAATTCGAAGCACATTTGAAACTGTGCTGTCTTTAATTAATAACTGACATGCTTGGGTAGTTTTAAGTGGGTTGTAGTCCAAGAGAATGCTAATTTGTAACTTGTCTCTAGACACTGTGTGCAGCTTTAGTGGCTTGTATCTGTAGTGATTATTTTCCTTTCTTTTTTCAGGTTAGACAGATCTTAGAGCTTTGCCCCAACCTGGAGTATTTGGATCTCACTCAAACCGATATTTCAGACTCTGTATTTGAAAGGTAAGATAATTGTTTCCTCTAAAGAAAAAAATATAATCCAGCTTTTTGAGTGTGGGGGGGAAACATTCAAACATTTCTTAGTCCATTGCCAAGAAAGAAAGAAAAAGAAATCAAATTCGTAGCTCCCACATGATTTGTGACTAAGAACTAAACCAGGGTAACAAATCACTGAAATACCTAGTGAAAAATGTAACTTTGTAGTGGCCATTTAAAATTCTCCATCTTCACTATTGGATGCTTTTTACCTATCTGTGTAGCTACCCATAACAGTAGTTGCAGTTTTGCTCTAGTATTAACAACTTGTCCATAGATTTTTGTGGAGCTGCTCAGTTGAGGAAGTTCTCTTGGTCTGCTGCAGCAGATAGGGTGTGGAATACTGCTATTTCAGGGTGTGGAATACTGCTATTTCAGGGTGGGGAATACTGCTATTTCAGACACTCAGATCGAATGGTAGGCAAAGCTCTAAGGCTTAGGTGAATTGTCTGTGTGTTGCTGAGTGTTACTGAGGCCTGCAGAAATGTCACTGATATCAGTGGGAGGGTGTGTGGATGCAGAACCTGCACCAGTGGGTCTTACTGTGATATTGAAACTCAGCAGATATTTCAGTATTCTGCGTTTACATCATGTAGTGCTTCCAGGTAGTGTGAACACCACAGAAAATCTTACCAGCATGGATGTTGGTAGCAACACCCTGCAGCTTGTCTAAGAAGTTTCATTTGAAATAAAAGCTTTATAGAATTTCCAGGGCTCAGAAGTCAATCTTTGTGAGCTTCTGTCAATATCTAGTAAGATTGACCTTACTTGCCATTCCTCATATATCTGTATTTACAACACTCCAATTTTTAACTCAGAAAATGAGTTTGGCTTGCTCTAAATATAAATAATCACTTACAGAAAGTAAATGATAATAATATTAACTATGGATAGGTAAAGGTCAGTTAAATCACTTACATCCTTTTATAGCTAATAATGTAGAAATATTACTGTAGATAAAATTTTTACTCCACTCAAAAAAGGTAAAAGTAACAGAGTAAGCTTTTGGTAAAATGAAAAGGTCTGATTTCTAATTAATGATGGAATAATTAGACACGGGATCTGTTTCAGGAGTCCATCTAGTATTCCTGGAAGAAATGGAAAAGGATAGGAGGACATATGATCTAAGTACATGGGCATTTCAGTATATGTAAACTGCCAAACTTGAGAAACTCAAGATCATAGAAATTACAACTGTTAGAATACTTTGAACTGAATGTGGAACCTCAGATGTATTTTTGGGGGGGAGGGAGTGGGTGAAATTTGCTAGTTCAGTATTTTCAGCCTTTTGAGAAGTAACTTTGATATTCAGTAACTAAGATGTCTCTTGGTAGCTTTTGTTGAGTATAATGCGCTTGTTTTTTGAAATTGTATTTAGTGCTTCCAGTCTGATCTAGTATTCAAACATTTGTTCAGTATATAGCAAACTTGGACTTCTTTTAAGTCTCATATGGAGAAATATAAGTTGTTACTGATTCATGAATGATTTCATGTTTCTCTAGACATAATTTTTCTAAGTGTATAGAGCACTTGGAGTATCAAATCTAATCTGTCCGGGATAGCGTCTTTGAATTTTATGTGGATTAATACAAGTATTTTACCTGTGAACTGTTCTTTCATATATTTAGCCTTAACAACAGTTGCTGAGCAAACCAAAAAAACATAACCACCAACAAACCAAACCACTTCTTTTCCTCTCTCTTTTCAGTTGGTGTTCAGTTGGGTATTGTCAAAATCTACGCCACCTTGATCTGTCTGGATGTGAAAAAATTACAGATGTGGCTATAGAGAGGATTTCCAGAGCACTGGGTATCATATCGACTCATCATACCAGAGGTATTCTGAAAAGCTGCAGGAACAGGAATACTAAGACTTTGTGGAAAAACAGAGAGATTACTCTGCACTCCAACCAGAAGTATAATGGTTTGCATGAAATCAGCAATGAAAATGTCATTGAGGGAGGAAATGGCCAACAGCACTGGACTAAACCTGACGGCTCAGAAAACTTCAATTCTGCTTATGTGTGGATGCTGGATGCAGATGATTTAGCTGACATTGAAGATGCTGCAGAGTGGAGACACAGAAACGTTGAAGGATTTTGTCTTACAGAACCTACATCCCATATTAATTGTTCTGCATTGTGCTACAGTAGAGACATTTATGGGTTAAGGACTAGAGGGTGGCAGCAGCACTGTGCTTCTACTGACTTGATTTACTGCGGTCACTCGTTTTGTTGTGCTGGCACAGCACTAAGAACTATTCGAGCACTTCCAGAGTCCTCTGCACTGTGTAAAAAACCAATAAGGACTAAGCAGTCAGAGAAAAAAGACTCTTCATACTCTGGGAGTGAAAAAACGGATGAAGAGACTGCACGAGTTCTTCAGTTTCTCAGTCTGTCAGGCTGTTACCAGATAACAGACCGTGCTCTCAGGTGAGGAGACATTTTCAAACTGTTTTTTGCTGCGGGATATTTTTTCTGATTTTATTTGTTGGGCCTTCTGGGATGAATCTGCCTTATTTTAGTAGAAACATTTTTATTGAAGAAACTGGTAAGTTTTAAGTGGTCTTTGCTTCTTAAATAGTTAAAATACTAGACTTGAAAACTTTTCCCAACTTTTCTTTTGGAGATAACAGTCAAATCTTTTATATCTGTCTTCTGAAGTCAAGTATTTTGGTGAATTTGTTGTTCTAGAAAATATTAATGCTTTTAGATTTGATCTTTAGTGATTTCTTTTTAAGAAATTGTTTTGAATCACCGTTTTTTTTTTCTTTATGCCTGCCAATGTATTTGAAACTTTGTAAAACTGGAGTAAGATCTTGATTAACCTGTCTGGATAAACGACATAATTTGTGGACAGGCTGAATCAATGGGCTGAGGCCAGTTGTCTGCTCAATGAGATGTTGTGCCCTTTGTGTCACAGCAACCCCAGGCAGTGCTGCAGGCTGGGGACAGAGTGGCTGGAAAGCAGCCTGCTGGAAAAGGACCCGGCGGTGCTGTTTGACAGTGACTGAACGTGAGCCAGCTGTGCCCAGCTGGCACCTGGTCTGTATCAGCAATTGTGAGCCAGGGACCAGGGCAGTGACTGTCCCTTTGTTGCTGGGATTGCTGAGGCCACACCTCAAATCCTGTGCTCATTTTTGGGTCCCTCAGTGCAGGAAAGGCACTGAGGGGCTGGACTATAGCCAGAGAAGGGCAGTGGAGCTGGGGAGGGTCTGGAACACAGGGCTGGTGAGGAGTGGCTGGGGTGGCTTAGCCTGGAGAAAAGGAGGCTCAGGTGCAATCTTCCCGCTCTTCACAGCCACCTGAAAGGAAGCTCTCTGGGGGTGGGTCTCTTCTCTCAAGTAACAAGAGAAAATGGCCTCAAGTTGCGCCAGAGAGTGTTTAAATTGGCCATTAGGAAAAATTTCTTCACTGAAAGGTTTTTCAAGCATTGGAAGAGGCTGCCATGGGAAGTGGCACATCTGGAGGTATTCAAAGTATGTGACGCTTGTTGATGTTAGTGGTGGGTTTGGCAGTGCTGGATTAACAGTTGGATGTGATTATCTCAAGAGTCTTTTCCAACACAAATGATTCAATGTTAATTCTGTATGTTCAATATGACCTCATATATAAAAGTTAAAGGAGGAGAAAAAAAGGTTTGACTTGAACATTGAGATGGCTTTGTGAGTTACAGAATTTTCTGTTTGCTATTTGCTGCTGATACTTTGTACTGTCAGAAAAGTGTAGTTACTGCTTCTGTAGTTACTGAAAATGAGAGGAGGCTGAGGTACTTCCAGCCTCCTGCTCAGGTGTGCTGCAGCACTTAGGGCTAATTAAAGCTTCCTGGGAAGACTTCATGCATACCTGTGCTGTTTGCTGTAGTAAACAGAGGAATAGTGTGAGGTGCTGCTGGCATCGATTTGTCTCTCCTGAGGTTTTGTCCCCATTTGATGTTCTAGAGTACCAGCTATTCAGATGTCTCCTGTGGTTCTTGTGACACTTTCACTCACCAGTGTTACCCTTCCTCAGAGTATGCTTCAGATATCTGGGCTTTGTGTTGGAGCTTGTTTCTCTTCAAGTGTTGCAGTGGAATGTAATGGGTTAAAATTCAACTAACCGGGCAGAAACACCAAAAGATGTAGTGGTTATCACATTCGCCTAATTTTCATTTTAGTGGAATAGGATTAAAAGAAAAGCAAAACAGGTTTAATTCAAAATAGAAACAGATTTATTAACATACAGTAAAGGTAAACAAACAAAAAAACCAACTACGAAACCCTCTCAAAAACAACCCCTCTTCCTCCCTAGCAACAATCTACTTTTCCACGAAAAAACAATGCAAAGGGATAAAACATCAGAACTCTTAAGTCAGCATCACTTAATAAAATAGTCTTTCATTCAGTCTTTTGAGAGAGACAAGTCCCTCCTGATTCTTCTGGTAACTTTCCACAAGAGACACAGTCTGTTTGTGGCTCCCAGCTCCACTAATGCAGCCCGCCCGATACTGCATCATGTGAGC